>PVKM010034941.1:0-15379 GCA_004027735.1 Carollia perspicillata
TCCCAGCTCCCGGAGAAGTTACCGCCGAGTGGAGGAAACAGGCGTGAACCAACCGCGGGATAAAATGTAGAATTCCAACTGTGGCCCCAGAGACCAACGGCAGCTGAAGCGCTCCCACGAGGCTCCTGGTGTGTGAGAAAACTAGCATGAAGCCCTTCTTCCCATCCCACAAGGGAGACTCTCCAGCCCGGACTGCAAGCTGCGAGCTGACGTTCCCTCCCTCGGCATCCCTGGGACCCTGTTCGAACAGAGAGTAAAATCGCCTCTAATTGGTCGTCAGGAGACAGGTATCTAGGTCCTAAAATCAGCCTTCTCCTCTCATGTCGGTAACATGACACCCAACGAAAAGGTACTCGCTACCATAGGGTGAAACTATCCTTAGTACCACTTCCCATTTGTGTTATTTGGGTTTGTATATTTTAGAGGTACTGTTAAAAGAACTGTACAACTGTCTTAAACTTTGTATTCTGGGGTTAATAATTAATTACTAGATGTCCCCGCTCACCTACTTGTCAGAAGGCAGGCATAGTTTTGATTTCTCAACGTGATGTCAGGCTAGGAGACCATACGTAATTTACAAAAAGCATTTTTATAAATGACTTACTATTAACTTTTGGAAGTCACTGGGTTTTGATCATTTGTTTGCTATTCCCAAAATGAGAAAATCAAATATTAGATTTTTCTGAATTCCATGCTGGACATTGTAAGTTTGGTGAACTTTTAAAATCATACAGTTGTACTTACGGTAGTCATTGATAAAGGCATTTTCTTTAGGAAGCAAAGAAAAAGCAGTGTAAAGATGCTCAGAATGTGAAATGAGCCACAGTAGGAAACCAGAGCAAGCGTTATTTAAGTTGTGAATTAAACCCTGCACACACACTCTGTGTGCCTGGAACGCTAATTAAAGTTGGTAGCAAGGAAATAAAAATGTTTCTGTCTATTCACACCTATTTAAGTGATGTTCAATTTATGCAGATTGTCTCTGGTTTCTCATTGACTTCTCAAGTACGTTTTAGAGATGAGCGCCACCTCATTAATGCAGCTACAAAACAGGGCATGGCACTCATTTCTTTCCGTGTGAAATATTTCGTGACAGTTCGGTAGAATAAGGTGAGTATTCAACCTTGAAAAACAACTTGTTTTTATTGAATATAATCATATGAAAGACACATTTCAACGCATTTTCATGATACTGAGAACCATACATGATACCTACGAACATTGTGTTTGCGTGATTAGACACTCTCTGCTTAAAATACACGAACACATAACTTACGAGAAAATTTTCACATCTTTTGGTGAGACTATTATCTGACAGTGTTTCATAAAATTCTACTTAATCATTTAGGTTTTTACCTTATTTTAAAATAATTTTCAAGTTATTTTTGTATGTTAGCCCTTTCCATCGTTGGTAGTGCAATGAAAGTCTTGACGTATTTGGTGAAAAATATTTTAGTTTAATCCACACAAGGATTAAACTAAAGGCAGTTCAGCTCCTCTTATATGATTACTTTTAAGTTATTTTGATTGCAGGAAACCCTTTGAGAGTTTTCTGTCCTGTTGCTGTGATCGTTATCGGGTTGTGTGTCATATGATTCTACGTAATAACAACTGCCCTTTCTTCTCCATTGCAGTGTTTGCTCTTCTCTTCTGTACAGCAAAGGAATAAAATACTTTGAGACTTTTTCTATTTAGCTTTATATAGTTTTTTTTTTCCCATTGTGGGCTATGGGAAGAATGCCTTCCACCTCAAAATGACATATTTTATGAAAAAAGTCAGATTAATTCAGACTGTTGAACACTGGCCCATTGATAAGTATATTTTTAACCTTTGTGTGATCACAGAAACGTTTTAAAAACTAATACATCTATTAATCTTCCCCCTAGAAAATATATCTGACACAAAGCCATGTGTATTTCTGCATTTAAAGACAGATCGTCAACTTGACACATTGACGGAACTCCGTAGATTTGTTCGTGAGTGTCCCCACACTGTGGAGATAACTGGACCATTAAGAAGGTATTTAAGATATACGAGTGCGTTAATTAAACAATAAGGGCCTACCAAATGTAGACCCTGTAGGAGTGTTTTGCCTTGAGGGGCACGGCGTGGAGGATGGTGTCCAGGGGATTGTTTGTGAAGAAGTAAGGAAGAGGGTGTGTGGGTTTAGTTCAGAGACCAAGAGAACATGAGGAAAACAGCACTCGTCTTGGACACAAATTGTTTTACAGGGGAAATCCACACGTGACCAGACAGATGCCTCTCATTTCCAAGTTGTCTCAGGGACATTTCTGGCTTCTGCTTAGGATAAAGATAAGTCGTCCTGAGATTTAACATCTGCAATACCATATCTGCATAGAGAGATATACAAATTTTGTATTGAACATATATTTCTTAAAAGGAAAACAATAGAGAACTCCCTCAATTGTTTACATATGTCACTTCCTAAACTCTAGCCATATTTCTTTAAGTAATGGCAATTGGTGTTTTTACTTTTGTAATTTCCAAGGTATGTGTTTCAGAACTCCAGAAGAGATAGTCTAATGATAGTCTCTAAACCAATATAATCCAGATGTTAATTTTAAACCCCAAACAATTAAGAGAATTGTTACTTAAAAGTTAAATGGTCCGATCACTAAGAAACTTTGGAAGCGAGTGACAGTCTGTACTTCAGGGGTGTGGATGGGCACCTAGCGAAGGGAGGCACGCCTCTAGCTGTTCCGTGTCCCTTTGGCCTTTTGTTGGACGTGCCTATGTTTAAATTCCATCGCTTCCCTTTAATAGGTTTGTTGGTCAATTTGGCTCCTTAGATCTATTACTAGAAGTGAGAAGATAGGACTTGATGAATTACAATTATTAACTAAAAACATCAAACAAAGGAGGCAGAGGAAAGAGAATAGATTTGTGTATATTTTGTATTCCCAATGCAATTTCCCCTTTTAATTGGAATTTCCGAACAAGGAGATTACTATTACAAATCCATATCTGCCTGTCACCTCGCTTTCATAATTATCGGTAGTTTACCATATTGGGTACATTAATTTCTGGCTTTAACTGTTATAACATTCTCAACCACTCGAACATATACGGGTGGCTGAATAAAACAAAACCGACTGCTCGGTGATTCAGCGAACACTAAAACCTATAGACTCACCAGCAAGGTCAAGACCCTGAGCACCTTGTGAGCGCGCAGAAAGCCTCTCGCCCTTCGCTCGTAATTATAACCTGTCTCCCAAGTTTAACCAGTATCCTCAGCCTCACGGCTATCACTTCTTTGCTTTCGCTGGTTTGCTTTTGTTTTGCCGGCGTGTTTTCACTCCTGAGAGGGAGCAGTACATATCAGAAAGCAGAACTTTCTCAGGAACCTAGGCATTTTGACTAGCCAAATTAAATCGAGGTCCCCGCATTGCACGCAGACTATTAAAACCTTTTCTGAGTTTTTTTTCCTCCCTTTTTTACTGTGTGTGGGACTGCCTAACCTGTGAGGAAACTCTTTCTCTCTGAAACGAGAAATAACTTGAGCAATGCTGAGCAAACAATGTGTTTGATGTAATATAACCATAAATACATTTAAATTAAATTACCTAAACTGCTTTAATCTTTCCATTTTTAATCCCAAGACTCTCTTTATGGAAAAACACTTTGACTGCAGCAATGCTCATAATATGCTTGTTATTACCGATGTTAAAAACCCTTACCCAGTAATAAAAGTTTGCATTGCTTCTGTTTGCTAAAAAAAATAATAGCATAAATTGGATACTTTCTGTTTCTATAAATGTGAACTGTCCATCATTATCACTGGGTTCACTAATGAAAAGAAGAATTACAATGATTTTTTTTAAGAAATTGTGATTCTTACAATGTTTATAAAAGGAGTCGATTTTGTATCTATTAGTATTACTAAAGCTGTCCTTTTTTTCTTTCTTATTAAAGGAAGTTTCAGAAGAAATGTCACTTGACATAACTTTTCAATCACCTAAATTACAATACCCAATATTTAAAATTTAATCAGAAACTGAGTTGGTATTGTTAATGATAACCTTAAAGCATCACAAGATTTGTGCAGGAAGTTATTTTAAAACAAACTACACTGCAAAAATTGTCAAAATTAACTTTATCACAACTCTAAAAATTAACCAAAGGCTTTCGAAAATCTGAGGAGTTTTCATTCAAGGAAAAAAAATGGATAAACAGCGAACACTGTCATATTTCAGTCCGCCCTCCTCCCCTACACCAGTTCACTGGCTGCCGTGGTAACCAAAGCCCTACAGGCCCAGCACTCAGGAAAACCAGCCCCTGGAGCCGGGAAGGGAAGCCCAGGGGCGGGAGCCCCCCAAAAGCCTCCTCTGCTGTGACCCGTCCCTGGAAACTCCCACATGTAGGGCTGGCCCGGATTTGACCTGACCCCACAGCTTGCTCACCGCAAACCGGTTTTCCCTAGGGGCATTTGTTGAAAACCATCAGCAGCAAAATTCTGAGAAACTGAACAAAAAAGAAGGAAGAACAGCAGCAGTTATTCTGTGGGACACTATCAAGGATACAAAACCACAGATGACAGGCATCCCAGCAATGGGGAGAGAGAGAAGCGGACTGAGACAATATAGGAATGAATGATGTCCCGAAGCTTTTCATACTTGAAAGAAAGCAGTAATGCACCTCTCCAAAAAGTTTGACCAACTCCAGCAGGATAAACTTACATACATATAAATATATTTATATTAATAATACATTCATGCACCTCCCATAGAGCTGATCTCCTTTTTATGTTAAAGAAATGTGCCTTATATATTGTATATTAGCATATATATATTAGCATATGTATATATTAGTTTGGGAAGACGAAAAAGTTCTGGAGATGGATATTAGTGATGGTTACTCAACAATGTAAATGTCCTTGATACTACCAAACTGTACATTTAAAAATGGTGATAATGGTAAATTTTATATTATGTATATTTTACAATGAAAAAAACTGAACAAATGTATGTATGAATGGAATTAGAATGTGTGATTTTATTTTTCACTCATTTGCCTTTGCTTTTAGTTTTCTTTCTTATTTTAACTGAGTTTATTGAGGTGATATTGGTTAATAAGTTTACAAAGGCCTCACAGGTATGATTCTATAACTCATCACCTGGATATTGCACTGTGTTCACCTCCCCAAGTCCAATCGTCTTCTATCAGCCTTTGTCCCCCGTTCCCCCTCTTCTGTCTGACTCCCTTTCACTCTGGAAATCACCGTGCTGTTGTCTGTGACTACAAGTTTTTGTTGTTTGCTTAATATCTTCTTTTATTAAGCGTATACTCTTGCAAGATTAATATTACACGAAAATAGAAAGAACATAGGAAATGGAGATAGCTCGAGGAAAAATCTTACATTGGTGATTACTTGTTCGCAGGCTCTCAGGCATTCTCATTATCATAGTAAATTATATGATCATTAGGTAATTATCTGTAATTATAATATCCCATGACTATAATGACAGCAAAGTGAAGATCTCTGAAGCAACTCCAGCACGCCGGGGCTCTGGCCCCTCCCTCATTCTGGCAATTTGCCTCCTGAATCGTTGACGTCAAAAGTGCTTCCTGTTAGAGTGTGAGCTTCCTGCAGAGTTTTCGTCCTCCGTGTGCCTATTTGACAAACCTTAGAAGTTTCTGCAAGGACCCTGAAAAGCCTATTAAAAAGTAAGGAGAGGGCCCAAACTATTAATTCTTATCATATTTACTTAAAAAAATCCCCCCAGGTAGTTATATTTCTGGAACCCAAAATAGATGTCCTATTAAACCGCTCTGAGATTACACAGAGTGAAGCACAATAGCTGGGAGGCACACAGACAGCGGCCCCGAGCACGTACAATGCGTTTGGAGGAGGAGAATCAAAGGACTGCAGATTTAATCACATGCAGAACCTTGAAGTCTAATTATAGGAGTCCATCATCGGGAGCCAAAGGCCAGAGCGCTAATTCCTGTGCGTCAGAGTGACTGAATTGAAGCTCATTTTGCAGAAATCTCATCCGAGCTTCTCGGAGTCATGGCTGTCTCAGCCCTTTGCTCGATTTACTTTGTTGGCAAAACTCTGCCAGAATATAAAACAAATTTCAAAGCCCATTAATTAGAAATTCTTTAATGCAGCCTCAGAACGGAAGAACTTCTGACCTAAAGCACTACCAATCAGTGAGATTACATCTATATATTCAATAGCCAGGCCAGGCTATGAAACATAGCATATTACTGATAAATGGAGTCTTTAAAATATTTATATACAATATATAAAGAAGGGTATTTTTTTTCTGAGAATGAAAAGAATCTTGCTATACTACGTGAAAGACTGAAAGAAAGAGATATGCTTCTACAATAAAAAAAAGTCAAAATTTATTCTGGAAGTTTGTAAGACAAGACGATGTGGATATGTTTAATGTAATCACAGAGAATGAGTTATGTAGCAGAAATATTGTATCTATGCCAATGATCTCTGCATTGCAGAAAAATTGAGTTATTCAACAAAACACGACAGCAGACAGTCAGCTAAACAGGAAGTCCCATTCTTCCTTGGCATCCAGTACACTGGCTTGATCGTGAGGAAATACTGTACAAGCTTATGTTTAAGCCCCTGCTTGTTAGTTTATGGAGCTTTCAAGAGAGTGTTCTGGCTGCATTCATTGAGTTGCTATATCTCAACTACCTACGTGCAGCCCGACACCTACTACATGCCTGGTAAGTATTCGTTCAGTAAATGAATGTCTGGGATATGGTTATGACAGCCTTTCGGTTATAAGCGAGATGGGTAGCTGTCCGGTCATTGGTAGCAGCCTCTGAGGTACTCCCTGAAAATGGAAATGATTTTCATTGGTATCCACATTGTTCTAGCACTAGAGCAATTCATTACGAAGCCAGTGATGTCTTTGTAGAGAGAGATGCCGGCAGGGTTCCGTTGGGAAGTGTCCAGGTCACCTCCAGGTCACCTCCAGGTCACCTCCACCTGTTCAGTTCCAGTCACAGTGATGACAGCCAAATGTTTCCTGCTAGGGCCTGGGAAGACTCACAAGTTCCACAAAAGGGTGAACTTTTGCTTAAATGCTATGTATTTGATATTGCTTAACTGTTGTCCATTTGACTGAGATGCATAGACCCTGAGAGATGAGAAGTTTTATCAGTAAAGGTGTTCATTGTGTTTCCTGATGATATTAATTCTGCAGAATAAAAACATGTAAGATAAAAAGTTACCCAGCATTAGAATGTTATCAGTGTTTGATAGTGATTATAGATCTCTTAATTTTTTTCTGACATACTTTTTCCAATGCCTGCTTGTATGTTTTGCATATTTTTTACTTTTTCACTTACCTGGGAATGCGTTGAACATCTATACATTGTACAAGTATGTGTCAAGCTTGGGAACACAGTTTTGCTGCAGCTGAGTGCACTCCACATATAAGTTAGGGAACGTCCCACTGAGTGGGTTACATGGTGTGATCTGGATTAGTAACTAGCTGTAGAAAACGGAAACTAAGACGAGTAGCATGAAAATGATCCCAAATCAAGGGGGTCTCTCTGCCAGGACCCACGCTGCCTCCATGTAGTAAGCTGCTGCCGTCACACTGAGATATTGTCATTTCTGCGGACTTATTTTGTTTCTGTGAGTCCTTGAATTCCTCCCAGTGTAACAGCAAAAAAAAAAAAAAATCTAATAAAAGAATATCTTGCTTTGCACTTGGGTTTATATCGTTTGTATTCCCTATGTTTTTATTCCTTGAAAACAAGGTCGTAATTGTTCTTCAGATCTCTGTTGTGCCCTTTGCTTAGGTCAATGCAATCGACAACACACTGTAGGTGGTCTGTTCAAATCTTCCACTATGTTTATTTGTAACTTTTTAAAACACGTTTTATTCGATGTTTTGCTGCTTAGCTTATAGTAGTTTCATATGCATTGAAGATTATTGTTTTGACTTGGGTTTTTTTTAATGCATTAAATCGTCCATCCCCATAATAAGAATAAAATAAAGAAATAACCTTTTCGGAAGGAAAAATAAGCCAGATGCAGCAAATACTGCTGGAGAAAAGGACATTACTAAACATGGCAAAATTGCTTTTATTTTCCCATTGATGGAGTTTGGTATACATTCCTGCCCAGGGCTGGGAAACTTCAGGACCATGATTTTATTTTTATTATGAAAGTTAAATTAACTTCGGCTCTATGATGGATGGTTGACCACCGACATGGGTCCAAAGCCCTCTTTTAGAGATTGCTTCAGGACTCAAACTTGAGCGAATGGTGCCTGGTGGAATAGCAGTTCCACAGCTCGGGGCCTCACAGGGTTGGCAATTTTGCTTGAGCAGGAATTCGTAAGGCTGCAGACCATGAGAATATGGGGTCCTTGAAAAGCCTCAGAACGCTTGGCATGGGCACTGGAGCTCACACCGGAGGAATGTTGCCTTCAGATGTTTCGTTTGATTAAAAAGAAAAGATAAGCTTAGGAAATCAGGTTTGGGCCTCTTACATAAAAAGGACTCATAAATTTTTTTCATAAAAAAGGGAAGTGAAAAAAGGAATAAATGTCTAAACAATAAATGTCAAAAGGAAGAGATATATTTTCTCTCCAACAGAAAAGCAGAAAAATCATCAGTTTGGACCAAGGATAAGGACAAAAAAAACAGAGATACATATAGCCATGAAGGAGAGGAGTTCAGAAAGTAATTCTGTTTCTAACTTCAGCCTTGACTGAAGCATAAACCGAGTTTTGGGAGAGAACCAAATAAATGCACTGTGCCTTGCACGCAACTTTCTCTGGACCAGGGCCTAAAAACATCCCCAATCTAACTCCTGCCAGTTTGAATGAAGACTATGAGATAATACGGGATGAACCAGGGCTCAGTAACCATGGCCCATGGGCCAACTAAAGCCTTCTCTCATTTGTGTTTGTGATTTTTTTAATAAATAAAGTTTTGTTAGAACAACACACACACAGTCCTTTACATACCATCTAGTCTGTCTGCTTTTAAGAGGCGATGTTTGAGTAGTCGTAGTGCGACTATGTGTGCAAATCCTGAATTATTCACTGTCCGTCACTTTTCTGTAAAAGTTTACTGATCAGCGGGCTAGAAACTGAGGGAAACATTCTTGGAGAAAGAGAGTCTTCAGAAATGTCTTAAGTACTCTTAGGAAAAAGAGAAACTAAAATGTATTGAATAATGATTTTATGCTCAGTGTTGGGACGTACGGCTTTCACACATGCTTGTAATACCGCTGTAAGTACCACGGTCACTTAACAAATTCAGAAAGTGAGGGTCAGAACCATCACACATCGCACAGTCCAGGGTCTCTTCATATTGTTGTGGTGGTCATGGGTTGTACAAGTGTGTCACCTGAGGAAGGCTTGTATTTATTACAAGTACGTGACAGCAATAATGTGCATGTTAAAACAAAATCAGTATTACAAGAATTTGATGTAAAGCATTTTAAGACAGGATGCCTTTATTTTGTTCTTTCTTAAATTATATGTTATTGATTGTGCCATTACAGTTGCCCTGATTTCCCCCGCTTTGCCCCCTCCACCGAGCACCCTCCACCCCCTCAGGCAATGGTACACCGTTGTTCAAGCCCGTGGGTCATGCGCATGCATTCGTTGGCTGCTCCATTGCCCATACCGTACTTTACACCCCGTGGCCCCATAACTACCTATTTGTACTTCTCAATGCCTTCACCTCCTCACCCATTCCCCCACACCCTCTTCCCATCTGGCAACCATGAAAATGTTCTCTGTATCCATGATTTTGTCTCTGTTCCTGTTTGCTTAGTTTGTTTTCTAGATTCAATTATTGATAGATATGTATTTTTGCCATTGTATTGTTCAAAGTCTTGATCATCTTCTTTTTCTTAAATCAGTCCCTTTAACGTTTCATGTACTAATAGTTTGGTGATGATGAATCCCCATTAGGTTTGTTCGTTTGTTCGTTTGTTTGTTTGTTTGGTCTGGGAAGCTCTTTATCTGCCCTTCGATTCCAAATGATAGCTTTGCTGGGTAGAGCCATCTTGGGTGTAGGTCCCTGCTTTTCATGACTTTGGGTATTTCTTGCCAATCCCTTCTAGCCTGCAAAGTTTCTTTTGAGAAATCAGCCAACAGTATTATGGGAACCACCCTGTAACTAACTTAACTTCTTTTCTCTTGCTGCATTTAAGATTCTCTTTTTATCTTTAACCTTTGACATTTTAATTACGATTGTCTTAGAATGGGTCTCTTTGCATCCATCTTGTTTGGGACTCTCTGTGCTCCCTGGACTTGCATGTCTATTTCTGTCACCAAATTAGGGAAGTTTTCTCTCATTATTTTCCAAATAGATTTCTAATTTCTTGCTCTCTCTCGTCTCCTTCTGCCATCCCAGTGATGTGAATGTTGAAACACTCAAAGGTGTCCCAGAGGCTGCTTACTATCCTGGATTTTTGGTGGGGGGGGGTTCTTTTTTCTTGTTGTTTTTTCTGATTGGCTGTTTTTTCCTTCCTTATGTTCCAAGTCATTGATTTGATTCTCATGTTTCCCTGTAAATTGTTCTTTATTTCAACTAGTGTATCCTTCATTTCTGACTGGATCTTTTTTATGCTGCTCAGGTCCTCACTAAGTCTGTGGAGCATCCTTATAATCAGTGTTTTGAACTCTGCATCTCACAGATTGCTTATCTCCATTTCATTTAGCTCTTTTTCTGGAGTTTTGATCTGTTTTGATTTGGGCAGTTTTTCTTTGTCTCCTCATTTTGGCAGTCTCCCTGTGTTGGTTTCTATGCATTAGGTAGAGCTGCCTTGACTCCGTGTCTTGGTGGTGTGGCCTAAGGTAGTAGGTGTCCTATAGGGTCCAGTGGCCCCGCCTCCCCTATCACCCAAGCTGAATACTCAAGGTGTGCCCTTCATGTGGGCTGAGTATACGCTCCTCTTTTAGTTGAACTTTGGTTGCTGCTGGCAGATCGATGGGAAGGATTTATCTAAGCCAGTCAGCTGCAAGGATTGGCTGTGGCCACTGACCACCAACCTCCGCCCTCCATGGAGAATCAGCTGTGCAGGGGCAGGGTGGTGGTGCTCCAACACGGTCTATAGCTGTCCACTGGCTGCGCTGGCCCTGGGGTTTCCTGGGTGGTGCAGGCCAAGGTCAGCCCCCACTTGCGTTTTGCCCAGGACCACTCTGCCTGAGCTATAAAGCAATCCAAAATAGCTGCTACCTGTGCTGGGCTTGGAGAAGCCAACCTGTGAATACAAGCTGGCTGCTGCCAGTGCGGGACCTGGGGCTCACTGAGGCCAGCTGTTGCCTGCGGGAGAGGATTTAGGGAGTTGCACAGCATGAGCCGAGAGCAGCCATCCTGTGGAAAAGCAGCTTGGGTGGGCCCGTAAGTTGGGTGGGGCAGAGTCTGGGCTTGATGGAGTCTTAGATGTGGCACCAGCTTGTCAGCTCAGTGTCTCTGCCAGGGGAAGGCTCAGAAAAGGGATACTGGCCTCTTCTCACCTTGATACCAGACATCCCAGCTTCTCCTAATATGGCACTGACACCTTTCAAGCTGCTCAGAGGGAGTGAGTCCATCTGTGGGTCGGTTAAAAGGAATTGCTTGGGGCTCCAGCAGTTTCTCCCACTGACTCAATTCCCACTGGTTTTTGCAGCCAGAAGTTGTGGGGACTTATCTTCTTGGTACTGAAACCCTCAGTTAGGGGCCTGGCATGGATCTGGGACTCCTCGCTCCCAAGAGATCCCTCCCAAATTTTTATCTACCCCATGTGGGTGTGGGACCAGCCTGTTCCACTTCTGCACCCTTCCTATCTGTCTGGATGGATGTTGTTTCTTTAGCTCCGTAGTTGTCAGACTTCAATTCAACTTGATTGCTGGTGGTTCTGAGTGATGACTGTTCTGTATGTTAGTTATAATGTTGATATGGCTGTGCGAAGAGGTGAGCCATGTCTCTCTCGCCTCCGTCTTGACCAGAAGGTGGAGACTCCCATGAAGATGCCATCTGTGCTGCAGCTAGTGACTCCTATGACGTGATACCATATTGAAAAACGAGCTGGCGTACTCGGTTGGAATGACAAGCCAGATAAGGAAACACGGACGGGGATTTGAATAAGCAGTGAGCACGATGCGTGTTTTGTGGTGGTTGTTGTTTTCACCACAGTGAAGTAGAATCAGAGCATTAAGATATAAATTAACACAAGATGAACCGAAAGACAGCCCATATTTTGCCACATAGACTTGTTACCTATTCTTTATGGAGACAACCTTAGTGCATGCCCTGATTCTTGTGATGTTATTAAAATGTAAATTTTGTGGCAACATTAATAATAGAATTTCTGTGAAGTGTATGCATCTCACATAGGCTTGGTCTCCTTTTTATGTTAAAGGAGTATGCCTCACTTATATTTTAATATTTAGTAGTACGAGATAAAGCTTTAAATAGACAAGTGCAATATCTGCAGTAAATAAAGCCCTTGGGGGATGGAATATACACTTCTGAATTACAGCAAAACTTGCTAGTGCTTAAGGTCATTGTGTTATTTTTTAATTTATTAATTTTAGAAAGAGAGCAAGACAGGGAGGGGGAGACAGAGACGTCGGTTTGTTATCCCACTTACTTACGCATTCACAGGCTGATTTGCGTGGGCACCCTAACTGGAAACCAACCCTCGACCTTGGTGCATTGGAACGATGCTTTAACCAACTAGTCTACCCGGCCAGGGCTGAAGATGTTGTGTTCTAATTCTATCAGCACTTTGACAAATTCTAATGTAAAAAAATGCTGGGTCACACATGTACATGCACATACACACAGCTAAAATGGCTTCCCACTGAATACTTCATGTTTTAGAGGCATTTTCCTTTAGGAAATTTAAAAATACTATTATAGTGCTGTAAACACTTTTCTTAAACACAGGTAAACATCTCTTATCTTCTAAAAATAGACACAGTATAGCACAACTGAGGCGGAGTTGATTTAAACTGGAGGATTTCACAGCGGGGTTGGCATCTCCAATGAGGTTCGGAAACCAGGTCGGATTTAGAGATAATGGGAGAAAGCAAGTGACTCTCTCGCAGAAAGCTTGGAAGATAACTAAATGGAAAACCCCAGCAGGCACGAGACAACGTAAGTCTAGGAGAAGCCTGCCCGGGGATGCCTACGCTGGGACTCATCTCCGCAAAGAAACCAAAATCAGGGGCGGGCGGTTAAATTCACTGAGGGCGATGGTGCCCAGAGAGAGAAGCAAGGGAGTGTGGGTAACGTGGGAGGATACCCACGTGGGAGTGCAAGAACGCACAAGGGTGCGCATGGAAAGTGAAAGCAGGGAGGCACTTTATGAGAGAATTTCCAAGACTGTTGACAGGACGGATGCTCCAGAGAAGAAAGAGGGGAGGGCTGTGAACGGGAAGTTGACTTTGCCAACCGAAAGGTTAAAACACACCAAAGTTGGACACAGCGATGGCAACAAAAGTCAGCTGGCCCACTTTTTCTTTTCTTTTCTTTTCTTTTGTTTTCTTTTTAGAGAGAGAGGAGAAGGGAGAAAGAAGGAGAGCAACTACATCAGTTGACCTACTGGGGACCAAACCTGCAACCCAGGCATGACCCCTGACCCTAGAATCAAACCGCTACCTTTTGCTTTGCAGGGCAACCCCCAGCCCACTGAGCCACGCGGCCGGGGTTGAATGGAGTTCCACTCTGGGGACTGAGGGCGGAAGCGCTCATGTGCTCTGACGGTGTGTATGAAACTCAGAACTGGTGTCTGGGCAAAGGTAAGAGTTTTACTTTTTTTTTTATTGCCTGTGTGTTTAATTTGGGGGATAAGTGAAATCTGAGCATGCTCATCGGCCAAACTGCTTCAGTGAAATGCATTTAGAGACATGAGAGATGGAAGACCGCAGATTCTAGAGCATATTGAAGAATATGCCTGCTCCGTTTGAATGTGCCGGAGGCAGAAACAGCTGACGGAAAGTGAGAACACACTGACCACAGTTTAAAGGGAACCACAGGGCTCCTTGAAACGTGCCTGATGGCTGCAGTGGAAATACCCTGAGTGCTCACACTATTCGAAGATCTCTGGAAACCCTAGGATTGGTTTCCATTGTTACTTATTGGGCATAGCCTATTCGGGTACACTCTTTATTCTCTTAACTTTTCTGTTGAATAAATTTAGTGTTATCTTACACATAAATATTTGAGCTAGGTTAAAAAGACATTTGATGCGCAAGAAGCTTTTTAAAATTATCGTTCAAAGACACAACACTTTCCTCAAAATGAGCATCTTTTAAAAACGGCCGTATCTAAAACAGCGATAGCTCTACACTGAAATTCTGCTCGTGCTTCCCCGTCTCTACCTTGGTCCACTCCTGGTTTGGATAGCCCTCCGCCGGTGCCTGCTTAGCACAGCCTTGCCCTGGTTCCAGGGCAGCCTGGTTCTCATGTGCACGCCTCTTAGCATCGGCAATGGCACCTCCTTGAACACACCAAGACAAGGCGATAGGGAGGTCTTTCCCTATCCAATAGGTAGGCTTTTTAATCAGGGAGCTTTCTTTCTTTTCTCCATGCTATTGCCACTCAAAGAGCAAAGAAACAAACAAGTAGGATACAGATATATGTCCACGGGAGCACACGCACACCCTCTTCCGTTTAGGAAAAGGACTTACCGACATCCATTCCTGGTTGCCACAGTTTGGTCAGAGACACACCTCAGTTTCATCATTTCATGATTCTGTGAGAGGGGTCTAACTACAGACCATCCCCATCTACAGTGGTTCTGCTTAGGATATTTTTCTTTGTTTTGGCCTTCTAATAGTGCGAATGCGGTAGGCACTCAGGAAAAGCTTACTGAGCATTTGAATGCGATGGTTTCCCAGGCTGGCAATATGTGATGTGATCATCCTTTGGAAGGCTGGGCGGCAGCAGGGGCCCACCCTGCAGCAAGCCAGGCCATCACGAGAGCCAGCAACCCAAAATTCACAGCGCGCCGTGTGCCAGCCTCCTTTAGAGATGGTATTCAATGAATTACACGAGCTATTCAACACTTTCTTATAAAATAGGCTTCGTACTAGACGAGTTCGCCCAACTATAGGGTCATACAAGTCTTCTGAATCTGTTTGAAGTAGGTCAGGCTAAGCTACGTTGTTCAGTACGTGAGAGGAGGTAAACAGATCTTGACTTCGATATTTTCGGTTTACAGTGATTTTGTCTGGACATAACCCACCTTCAGCTGAGGAGCATCGGCACCAAATTCACATTTGACGCAGTGACAGTTTCAGTCCTGTGGGGACTCAGTCACAGAACAGGGAGGTAGGGTTGAGAAGGGAAAGAAAGGCGAGTCCTTCCAATCTTCAAGTAAAAAGCAACAGTGGAAAATTAAGTTAGCTCAATCTTGTGACTGTT
>PVKM010034942.1:0-15373 GCA_004027735.1 Carollia perspicillata
AAGCAAAGATGGTCCCCCCCGCCTTGGGGTGACTAGGTGGGTCCCACCTGGAGCAGGACCAGGGTACCACAGCCCCGCTTGCAGAGGGGACTGCCTGCCACAGGCCGGGGAGCGGAGGCCAGCCCTGGCTGCTCTGAGACAGGGGCCATGCTGGAGGTGCTGTGCAGCCCCGTCCTGGAGGCAGACTTGGGTGGGCTTCAGACGACCGTGTCTGGCGAGGAGCCGATGGTCAGAACAAGCAGCAAGCAGCTCTGACAGTCCCCGTGGGCGCCCAGTGCTTCAAGCTTGCCCCAGTCACTGTGGTGGGAGGCACTTCGTGACATGGATGAGCTCCCCCACCGGCCGCACACAGAGGGGTCCCAAGTCCCTCCCTTCCCTGGGCCCAGGTTCACCTGCACAGGGGACAACAAGGTGCCCCAGGCTTCAAGTGTGTAAGAATGAACCTGTCGCCTTCCCCGCATGCCTTCTGTTAGGGTCCCCATCTCCAGGGGGCCACACACACTTGCTTGACAGCCCAGGTCGCCCCAACTGCTTTGTCTGTCCCGCCTCCCACCCCCACCAAGCAGCAGACCCCACAGAATCTAACTCCAGCCTTCGGTGGCACTCAGCCCCTCTCTCCTCTGCCCCGCGCCCTCCAACCCCGCAGGGGGATGCTGCTCCCCTGCCCTGCCAGCCTGCAGTCTCTCGCCTCAGCAGTTCTTTCCCCAGGGGTGCAGCATGTGACTCCTCAAATGGGCAGGTGTTTTCGACGGGCCCCTGTGGCCTTTACACAAGTCCTACCTCCCTGGCACCCCGAGGGCTCCTGCCCAGCTGCAGCCCTGTCCCCTCTGCACGGCTACCCTCTCTCACCTGTCCTGGTGGCGCCCAGGGCTGCATTCACTCAGAGGCTGCCGCCACCCATGCAGCCCGGGGCTGAGGCTGAGCCTGGACACTTCCGTGGCCCCAAAAGATGTCCTTGTCCTCTCGTGTGTCCAGCTTCAGCTGGTGTAGCCACCTCCCAGAAGGAGTTCTGGCCCCTCCCTGGTCCTGGTGACACCCTGAAGCCCCCCCTGCACGGATGGCACCCCACCTTCCACCCGCTGGGCCCTACAGCTCACTGCAGATGGCACCGCCCAGACTTCCTCCGGGCCTCCCCAGGGCCTCGTCTGACTCCTGGTCAGCCCCCAACTGCCGTTTATCGACATGAGAAAAGTTGATACTCAGAGGCATGCAGTTTTTCTCTTTTCATTTAATCACACTGGTATACGAAAGTAGCCAAACATGAGGGGAAAATGCCTAGTGCCCCAACTGCAAGGAGATTTCGGCTCAAAGCCCAGCTCCAAATGACTGCACGTGGCTGACAGGCGCAAGCCGGGGACAGGCTGCCCGGTCCCTCCGGAGAACTCGGCCGTGTCCTGCCTTCTATTCCCTCCCTGCTCCTGCCTCGGCCCCAGTGCGGGTCTTCAAGGAGCAAGACCTTTTGGTAAGTAGTCAGCACGTCTAAAACCCTCACTTTGTGCACAAGGGTAAGGCGGAGCCTGGGTTTTCAGGGACCACGCCCACAGTGGGGACCTGGGCGCCTTGCCTGCAAAGGGGCTTCGGGCCAACACGGCCCCTGGACCCCCAGAAGGGTGTGCAACTCTGTGCTGGCCTCGGCCTCCGCGTCCGCCTGTGCGGTCTGGCTGGTGCAGCTGCGTCGTCTCCTGTACCCTGGTGGACTCGAGGCTCCGAAGTGGCCCGTGCACCGCCTCTGAAGGACCCGAAGAGTGAGGAGGAAAGCCGTGCCCACACCGCCCAGCAGATGAATTACGTCTGTCCTGTCTTTGGGCACCGAGTCAAAAATGAAATCTCATTTCAGTGTTTGGATTGTCTTTTTTTTTTTAAGGAAATTATTTTTCTCTGCGAGTCAATTTCAGAAAACACCATCCCCAAAACGTCCTCTTAAAAGGACCCTCTTGTCCCTCAAGGTCTAATTAGGAGCTGTCTCCTGACAATTTTATCTGCAGGCGTGGGCCGCAATGCTGCTCTGCCAGTGAGTCAGAGCACAGCTATTCCCAGTTTGCAGCCGGATTCCCTAGAGAAGCAGAGGGAAAAAGAAACCATTGCCTTTTAAGGACATCAGACCTGTTTCTGGCCTCAAACCCCTTTCTGTTCCCTTGCTCTGTCCTGAGCGAGCTCCCGCGGAAGGAGACCCTCCTACAGAGTACCTGCCCTGCCGCGGGGCACCCGGCGCGCCCCCCGCCCCCACACATGCCTCCCTGGTTGTTTAGCGTCTCTCCTGCACCGTCACCTGTGGCCTGTAACCGTGGGCACTGGGCACACAGGGGGCGGTGGGACAAAGGACACTTCTTTCTTCTGCAAACAGGAAAGCATCTGGTCTCAGTTTGCAATTATATTGTGGCTACCTTGTTAAAGAAATGTGTTGTTAACAGTAAAAAAATAAATAACTAAAGGAAACTTGCAGTTTTTGGGAACTGATAAAACGTGGACTTGGTATTGCAAAGAATTTGCACAGAAGGACGAGTGGGGAAGTCTGCAAGAGTGGGGTGTTGCAGCGTCCGTGCCCCCACCCCCGGCTCCTCTTGCCCACCGGCCGCTGACAGCCCCCCTTGGCTTCCCCAAGGCTCTCCTCATTCACGGAATTTGAAAGTGACAGAGTGCAAAACTGCAGTATGCGATGGCAGGATAGCTGGCTAGTTCTCCAAGTTTTTCCAATCGTTGTATTGCCCTTATGTTGTACCGCCATGTCTTTTATCACTGATCTTCTTTTGTCGGTGTCTTAGAATGAGCTAGAAAAATGACCCCTGGCCTAATGAAATTCTTCCTCTAAAGGCACCGGTGCTTGAGGTCTCCCGGGAAGACAAACGCACCCCTGGAGATGGAGACGCGCAGGCGCTGCGGCCTGGAGCCCCGCCCCCCCCCCCACGCACCGACACCCGCCAGCTGCGCAGCAGAGCCGGGCATGGGCGTGGGCGTGGGCGGGGCCACAGTCCTCCCTGCTGGCATGGCCCCTGCGGCAAAGTTACAGCTGAAGAGCTAAACGCTTGGAATACTCAGCTCCCCCCATCCGAACCTGAGAGGGTTGTTTGTTCTTAACCAAATTACTTTAAACTTTGACGATGATTGAAATAAATTGTTTGAAAACAGCATGCATCCTCTGGAATTTAAGAACATCATTATGTAAGAATAATAAAAGGCGTCTCTTTATTAGACATGGCATAAGTAAAAGATTTCTCTACGAAGACCCCAAAACTCTAACTACAAAGAAAAAGGAAAGCTGTGTGGCTGTATTCGGGGAGCTGTCCATCACCGGAACCTCGGGCGGCCCTGGAGGAGGGCCATGGAAGCGGGAGGCTGCTCTCCGCGCACATGGCCACGGGCTCGTCGAGGGGCCAGTGAGGCCCGCACTGGGCAGCGCGAGGGGCGCAGCCGGACAGGAGCCCGTCCTGGAGCTGTGGGCGGGTGCGTCAAGGAGAAAGCGCCAGGGAGGGGGCAGCGGCCGGGCCTGGAGGCGAGAGAGACATGGAGGACGGCTGCGGGGGCACCGTTCCGGAGAGACAGCGGATGTCAGAGAGCCCAGCGCATGGAGGGCCAGAGAGGGCACGGAGCCCAGGTGCCCACGCACTGCCGGTGGGACCTTCACGTCGGGCGAGGGTTTGGGAAGGGGCTGCGATTCCCCTAAACCTGGCGGTCCACCCACCACGCAGGGCTACAGGAGCCCCACACCAGGAGCAGTGAGTGGGACACATCCTGGCAGCACCAGATGCTGCAAGAATTTACAGCCCAGACCCTTCCATGGCAGCGAGGGGGCACGCTCCTCGCCGCAGCCTTCGTCACGGAGAGGAGCTTCCCTGTGGGCTGGGGAAGTGGGGCGCGGTGCCCATGGCCATCACGGAGGTGGACCGACGGGCTTCTGCGTGCACAGGCAGACGCGCACAGGCCCCACGGAGGACACTCCGAACCATCTCGGGTGGACCTCCGTCCTGCACAGACGCGCCGACGGTGCCTGTCCCAGCACGGAGGTCACCCTAGCACTGGAGCTGGGCGCCCTCTTGGTAGGCGGACTCCGTCTCTGCTGACCACAAGCCGTTGGGGCACACCATGCACACGGGGGCTCCCGGGCCTGGGACGCCTCGTCCAGTTCAAGGTCTGCGCTGTGCCCAGGCCACCGGCAGGGTTAGCTGCCTCGAGACTGGACGTGAGAACACGATGTCTGCTCTGCTCCCTGATGCCTTTTCACCGAGTGCGACCACGGCCTGGCTGCCCCACCTGGAAGGCTGGTCGCTGGGCCGAGGGGACAACACCTGCCCACACGGGCCCCCGGGGTGCTCCTGACAAAAACCAGACCTCAGTCTGCTCTTTGCCTCTGGCGCCTGGCACGGAACCCCTGAGCCCTGGAACCTCCGGAGGGACCCCCTGCTATTCCTCCTGAGGAGCCTTGCGGATACCCTTGGGCTCACGCCAACGGGGTGACTCAGGGTAGGAGCCCCAGGCAGCCTCAGGACTGGGCCGGGCATGGGAAGACCAAGCGCTGTGAAGGTGGGGCTTCGGCTGACCCGCCGACCTCTGGGTGGGGGCGGGGGCGCAGACCAAGCGCTGAAAAGCTCTCAGACACCGAGGTTAACGATGGGACCACACCCAGGCTGCTGGAGGCATCCCGAGTGCCCAGGGTGGCGCCACCCACTCCCACAGGGACAGAGGGGACAGAAGCTCCCACCCTCGCTGGCTGAGCTCTCCGCCTGGCTGGCCATCTGTCCACTACCAGGTCTTTCACAGGCAAGTGGCAAACGATTCTCCGAGGCCAGTCAGCTGCTCACGCGCAGCAATAGAACCCTGGAAGGGACCTTCCACTCTCGGCCAGCGGTCAGCAGCACAGGCAGCCGCGGGTGCATGGCCTCCGAAGACGGGCGGTCTTGTGGGACTGAGCCTCTGCCTGTGGGGTCCGACACTGTCCCCGGTGGGCAGGGTGGGAACTGAGCTACATCTGTGAGTCATCCAGACACTGCCGCTGAGGTTTGGAGAAATGCTTGGTGGTATCAGAAAAAAACACGTTGGAATAGTGCTTTTCACAGAGCTGGCGGTGAATATGCCCACCTAATTAAAATGCACACCAGAGCTGATGCTGAAAATTAACATCCATGAATTTAGGACTCCATACACCCAGGATGTGTGGTTTATTTTACCCTGAAATCGCTGCCCTAATGGCTGTAGACCCAGGTTGGGAAATGACATGGAAAAAGCATTCTTATGATGAAGTTGACGCCATAAACATCTAGGTAAACATTTTCCTTATTCACGATGCCCGAGATTGTTCTATAACTGCTGCATCTCAGTGTAACTTAATACTGAGCCTGGCCAACTGAAAACCCTAAAGTCTTATTTTTCTGAACTACTATCTAGCTAGTATCGCTCAACGTATAAAATTGATGTTTTAATTCGATGCAGACCTTGGCATTCACTGGTAGAGTGAGAGCTTCAGGGCAGATGTGTTCCGTTACAAGGGCAACTGAAGGGGAAGAATGATCGGAATTTTCACCACTGTTTATTTGAACGGCTGCCATGGGAAGAAGGAGCAGATTGTTCGATATTTCACTGAAGGCAGAGTTTGAATCAGTGTGCAGAAGTTACAAGAAGAAGATGTCATCTCGATATCAGGAACATTTTTCTGTGGATGATGGTGACAACGATGAACTGTTTAGGTTTCACTGGGTCCCGAGACCAGAGCTCTTCCCTCAGAGGCTGGCTGAGCATCCGTTGAGAAGTCCTCCATCGAGGGGCCAGTTGCATCCGATGAGATGCCTCCTTCAAGTCTAGGGTTTTACGGTCCTGCTATCGCTTTCCCTCTTTTTCAGTGGTTGTCATTCTGCAACCAGTCTTATTTTGCACCTGGACTTCCTGCTGTCGCCTGGTGTAACTTGTCCGCTCACACCTGAGCTTCCGGGGAATCTCCCTTTATCAAATAATTCTGTGTTCTCACCGTAGACACAGCTATCGTACGGAGTGAAAGAAAGATCTCTGGACGGACATGTGCTGTGCAACAGAAAGGTCTTAGCTCACGCCTTGTCTCGCCTCCTAGAATTAATGATCTCAAGAGCTCCTGATGGTATCTCAACTCTTCCCAGGTCAGTGAGACAAGGGCAAGAGCTCCGCAGAAAAGAGTTTTCCTTTGACCTTGACACAGAAATTTCATGCGAACTATGGAGAAAGAATGTAAAGTGTTTAATGATACGGGAACATGCCAAAAAATGTTCACACAGGCACGAAGCAAGGGGAAAAAAAGGGCAGAATGAAGATGAAAGACCAGGAGCAGAGAACTTGCTGGTATTTCCACTCCAGCCACTCTAAAGGGGACTAGACTGGACAGAAGGGCAAACGTGGTGGGGAAACACAAAGACTGACCCACCTCCAGCCCGCACCTGGAGCTTATCTGTGTTAACGGATAATCCGGGAAGTTCCACAGGGTCACACGGGCAGTTCCCCATCACCCACGACCACGGAACCACAGCCAGTGTGAGAAGATTGGAAATCTCCGATAAGTCAAAACCATCCTCATGCCCATTAGGTTTCCTTAAACCGAAATGTTTCCGTATCCTTCCTTTGTCCACATCCCAGTAAAGGTGGCACCAAGCAGCGCAAGGACCGAGGACAGATGCTGCGTAGGAAATGCAGACCAGAACCCTTGGATATTTACCGAGGGTCTTTCCTGGGCAAGAAACCGTCAGATAAAAGAAATGTAAAATATTAGCTTAGTGTGTTCTTTGGGAAAAACCCCACACAACTGTGAAAATCAAGTAAATTAACAGAATATGAGAGAGCACCCCCAGCAGGGCCCTGACAATAAGCCGCACACGTGGGTTGGAAGGGGAGCCTCACACTTTGCGGAGGGACTCGTGGAAACAGCTGGCCTCCACCAAACTTTAAAGGCTGACTAAGGCCATTAATCAGCTGCACAGGATGCGAGAGATTTGCCCGCGCTGTGTTCCTTCAACCCAGCTGAAAACGGACTCGGGCTGAGGCCCCACCCCCACTCCTCCGCTCTGGCAGTGAACTTGTAAACCCTTGGCTTTTCTAGGAAATCCGTTAAAATCCCCTAAAGCCATTCCCCCCTGCAAGCACTCCTTTTTTTCTTTTTCAGAGATCGGCACACCAGTCTTCCCTGTGTCCCCTAACAACTAGCAGGAACAGGCATTTCTTAAAAACACGTATCCCCCAGCCCTGGTCTGGGTGGCTCAGTTGGCTAGAGCGTTGTCCCAGCACGCCAAGATTAAGGGCTCGATCCCCAGTCAGGGCACAAACGTGAGTCAACCGGTGACGCAGCAGTAGCTGGGGCCACACACCGGTGTTTCTCCCTCTCTGGAATCAATGAAGGAAGAAGACAAAGTACTTCAGATACATGAAGTTAATCAAGTAACTTCTAAGCATCTGCAGCCACTGTAAAAATGAAGTCCCCAGAGTAACACTCCTCGTTCAGATAGAAGCAAATTAGGGGACAGAGGGAAAATGAAGTCCCAGCACAGGGGAGGAGCAGCCCCACGAGCAGAGGGACCTGCCGGTGTCCCCACCGCCATCCTTGCCCTGGACCTCCCGCCGCCCTGGCCCGTGGAGGGACTGGGGGGAGGGAAGCCTCTCAAGGCCTGTGAGTCAGAACACAGATTCTGGGGCTGGAAAGGGAACAATGGGCATGACCTCGGTCACAACGTCCCACCCATGGGAGGGGCTGGGAGCGCAGTGACCCTCAGTGAGCAGCACGGTGCAGCTGCCCTGTCACCTCACTCGTGATTATTTCATGTTTTTTAAAACTTGGAATTGAACGTTAGTGTGACTGCGAGTTGGCGTGAGTGCGGAGAGAGGGGTGTCCTAGCTGTTTACGAAAAGTCAGCGACGTGCTGTTTCCGGGTGGTGTGATTTTCGCTTCAGTGTATCCTCCTCGCTTCTGTTCAATTCTTTTTACAGGGACCATGTGCTGTTGTCTATGAGCCAAAAATAAGGGCCATTTTCAATTTTAGCTATTTTACTGTTTTTACAAAAACAAACACCTTAAACAGTCTGTTTGTGGGACAGAGCTGCGACCTGGTTCAGAATTCTGCACGTTGGGACGTGACACTATGAGGGGGTCCGACCTCCCGGCGTCTCCGGGCCGCACTGGAAGAGGAGGAGTTGTTGCGGCCACACGTTCAACACACAAACACTGTCGAATGCTGACGAGCGAAAGAAAGGCTGTAGGTAAACGTGCGACTTTGTGTCGGGCACGCTCGCAGCCGCCCTGGGCCTCGCGCACCCACGGGCCACGTGGGCTGGACGCCCCTCACGCCCCTCACAGCCAAGTCTCCCAAGGACTCCAGTTTTCTCTGACACGTCTCTCCCACGGAGAGGGGTCTACGGAATGGGTGACGAATCGGAAAGACCCTCTGTCTTCCCCACCCCGCTGGATAGCTTCCTAGGAGTGATGGCGAGGTCGGGGTGAGTGGTTTTGCTCTGCGGCGGTCTCCATCCACCGCCTCTGTGGGGTCTCGGGCAGAGCAGGGAGAACAAGATCGAAAAGCTATGAATCATGTTGGATCCAGAGCTTGAGTAAGAACTTAGATTCATCAAAACACATCGATTGCTTTGTATCCATAAAGTCTTAACGAAATTTTAAGAAGCGTGTTGATTATACTGGCAAACGGGGACTGAGGTCAACCTCTGCCCTGGTCCCGGGGCGCAGGCCTGCGCAGGGGCCGGGTTGGCAGGGGTCTGGCAGGGGTGCAAACGGGGAGCAAGGACGCCCCCCTCGCACTGGCCCAGGGCCACCCCCTTCCTGGCCCCGAAACCTGGTCCTCTTCCAGCTCACTGGCCTCAACTCAGGTAACGGACTTGACTCAGGTCTTCAACCCTACAGGTGTCAAGGAAGGTCACGAACGTCCCCGAACAAGGGGTACTTGTCCCTGACAGAGTGCAATTTCACCACTCACTGAACCACAGACAGGCACTGCTCACTAATCCAGCCGTTGAAACATAACCATCTTACTGCTCATCCACCAGGTGCCTGGGACAAACACAGAGCTGGACGTCCTGTTTCAGGGAAGGTCACAGGGGCCTGGGGGGACCAGCGCCGTTCTCACAGAGAAGGGGACGCCTTGCAGCAGGGGTCCGCAGCGGGGGGAAAGGGCCTTAGAGCCCCGAAGTGGAGTTTTTGTGTGCGGAGTGCTGGCCTGCTGGAACGCACTCCCAGAAACATCTCAGAAGGGCAAAGTACCTCCCCATGCACATTCGCCCTGTCCTGAATCTATGCTTCTCTGTGTGCATGTGTGCACGCGTGCACACACACCCACACACCCACACCCACTCACCACCACTCCTCCTCCCCCTGCGGATGAGGAAACGGCAGTTCAGGGAAGAGAGGCGCAAACACAACTAGGCGAGCAAGGACTGAGAGTAAGAGGAGGGGGCGGTGAAGCCCGAGGGGGAATTTCCTTCTCCAACAAGAAAGAGAAGCAGAGAGGACCGACAGGGCGTTAAAAGTGACGAAGAACAGAGAAGGGAATGTGGTCAGGGGATCCTTCACGGTGTGTGTCTGGGCCCAGCCCTGTGCCTGGCCGAGGAACCCGCGGTCGCTCGGTCCCCAGGATGCTGCACCTGGCCCCCGGGAGGCAGGGAGGGGCGCCCCCGGCTGATGGCAGCTGTGCCCCGTGAGCCTGTCCCGACCAGCCTCTCTCGTGGATGGGCAGGCGGGCACCCCGAGGCTGAGCAGTGGGACTCCCCACAGCAGCTGGGAACTGCAGCACCATATTCCTACACCTTCTCTGGGTACCGGCTGAGCATGGGCGGTGTTGCATTTCCCATCACAGAAGTAAACATGAAGGTGACCCCTGTGCTTGTGTCTGACTCCCAGAGCCTTCCACGCATCTCATTTTCCACTGAGTTTGACCTTGACGGGTGAAAATAACTCACCACGGTCTGAAGAGTCCGAAGAGTTAGAAACGCCAGGAGTTCAATTCATTCTCACTCACTCAGAAAAAGCAGCCTTATATAGTAATAATGTCCAATTTTGGAAGAATAGCGTGTGGGGGTGGGGCGGCAGGGACGGAAGCTCATCAGCCTCCCCTTCCCGGAAGGCCTGGCACCCGCTCGCCTCCCTGCTCGGAGGTCAGCGTCCTGCCTTCGCTGACCAGCGACAGTTTATGATCTTTTACTCTTCAAAGCACCCTGAACGGTTCCTTCTCTGTGATGATTCCCACATGCTGCTGTTCTCCCAGAGAGCAGGGCCACACTCTGGAAATGTGAAATGCTGCTTGGCAGCAGGGGAGAGGGGGCCCAGGGCCACAGGAGCCCTCTCCCTACCATCAGAGCTGGGCCTTGGCAGGCACCTCGTGGAAGGGGGCACAGCCTTCCGCTCCCATCCATGGCTCAAATAAAGTGACAAGAACCACAAAGGTGACAGCAGCTAGTTTTTAAACCCCTTGACTGTCCAGGGTGTGTTAAGTCACTTACATGTGCAACAGGAGCACAATACAGGCAGAGACATTGAAATTAAGAACAAACTGGCAGTGACCGGGGGGAGGGGGAGGGGGGAATGGGGGAAAGGGGGAGGGTTTTCAGGAACACGTATGAAGGACACATGGACAAAGCCAGAGGTGGGTAGGATCGAGGGTGGGAGGTGGGGATGGGTGGCGTGGGGGAGTGGTGGGGGGGAAATGGAGATGACTGTACTTGACCAACAATTTAAAAAGAAATAAAACTCTTCTTTCCTCTGATACCAGGGTCAAAATAAACAGGATCTATGCGTCAAATTCTCCTGGACACTCCTTAAATTCTTGTTCTCTCACTGGGAGAACCAATTTCAGAGGCAGAAGAAAGGTTAATAGATTTTTTAACCACGGTTCTACAGAAAAGGCAGCGGTAATTATTCATTTAAAATATAGCGCTCTACAGACTGGCCAGGAGGCTGTGCGCCCTGGAAAGTCGAAATGGGCGGAGAGAGGGAGGAGGCAGCTCCAGGCAGTCCCCAGGCAGCCATCTGCCCACGGTGTCCTGGACGGACCCCGGGGAGAGTGCAACACTGTGCTGGGTGGGACTCCTACAGCAGTTCCTCACGGGCCCACGGGCCAGCTGCCCTGGCTCCTGGCGGCTGCTCGGCCGTGCTCCACATGCCCTTGTCCCAGGGACTTTTGTCCCGGGAGCACCCAGCACCCACAGGGCCCCCCACCCCTCGGGCTCCCTCACTAAACCACCCGGGGCGCCTACAGAGATGCAGGTTTGTTGACCAAACAAGGAGGAACGGAGCCCAGACCGGTGACGTGTCATCTGCATTGACATGTGCGCTGGCACGGAGCCCGGGTGCACCGTGGTGACACTGTACCCGTGAGTGAGCCCACCCAGCAGGGGACCTCCTGACATGGGGTGGTATTTAGGTTTTACAGGGCTTGAGTAAGTGAAATTTCTGTTGTTGTTACCTAGTTTCCGCTCTCACCAAATGACATGAGCTTTTTAAAACATCCCCGAAATGAAGCTCTCTCTCCGTAACAGGTGACACGCCACACGCTCACGGGGAGACAACGGCTAACCTGGCTCTTCTCCCCGGCCCTGCAGACGCTTGCTGTCAGCCAGGCTGTGGGAGGAAAGCCCGTCCTGGCACCTTGCGGAGGACAGGCAGGCCGAGCACGCAAAGCCCAGGGGAGATGCTCTGGAACGTGGGTGCCACCCCTTAGTTAGAAGGGCCCTTGCCTCGCTGCCTCTGTGGTGTTGGCGCGCGTCGGTGTGCAGGCATCAAGACTAGGGAGACATTTAATAACTCGGCACCGGAGTACGAGAACCTTCTGGGTCTGTTTTCCAGAGCAGGCTGGAGTCAGGCAATAGTCGATTTAAAACTTTACAGAATTTAAATCAAATGACGATGTTTAGAAAGCTCTTCCTAGATGCAATTAAAAATGGCTCACATAATACAATATGGCAACAAACCAAGACGTATGAGGTCTGTCCGGAAATCTCCAGCCATTGTTAACATAATGGGATGGTTTGCATGGCATCGACGTGACGTGGCAGCCCAGGAGAGTGGACTGGAATGCACATGCGTGAACAAAGACGACTTCACTGTACTAGTCAGTGGGGGTGGTAGACCCATTGAGTGAGCATGTGTACTGGGTGGCCATCATGACTGAGTGAGTAGGGCAGCCAATCCGCATCAGATGTGGTGTCAAGCTTGTGGAAACTATTCTGATTCGGAAGGCTTTCGGGGATGATGCAATGAGCGTAGCACAGACAAAGTGTGGCACAAGCGCTTCAAAGACGTCTGGGGATCTGTCGAAAGTGACCCATGTTCTGGAAGGCCTGCGACAAGCAGGACACCTGAGCATGTGGAATGCGTACGGGCTGCAATTGACAAATTCGGGTGCCCAGGTGACTCAGCCCCTGCAGCCCAGATTTGGTGCCCTATACTTCTGTTTTTTCCCAAACTAAAATACCTTTGAAAGGGAGGAGATTTCAGACCATTGATGAGATTCAGGAAAATACAACAGAGCAGCTGATGGCCATTCCAACAAAGGATTGCGCAGAGTGTTTTGAACAGAGGAGGAGACGCTGGGAGAACTGTGAGGGCCCAAGGTGCCTACTCTGAAGGGACTGAGGTGTCCCTGTCCTGTGTACAATGCGTCTTGTATCTTCAAGAGATGTCTGTCTTTTTCATATTACATGGCTGGATACTTTATGGAGAGACTTTGGGGTGCGTGTGTGTGTGTGTGTGCAAACATTTTTGACGGTGCAAACTGAAAGGAAGCAGGAGATGGGCATCGATGAGGTCAGAGCAGACTGGCAGTACCAAGGACGATTTCTGTGGAGTCTGACAGAAGGATGTGTGTTTCTGGCGCGCCCGCTGACGGTGCGTGCCGCACGCCGCTTCAACACTGATGCAGACCAAGAAAGAGACGGGCTGAGCGCTCAGAAACAGATGGACTCTTTACCTGAAAAAACAAATGTGCTACGAGGCGCCCAAGAGTAAAATCACTGCAGAGGCAGCTGCTTTAAGTCCGGGGCAAGGTTATGAAGGGCTCACAGAAAACTCGTTTGGCGCCCAGTTGCAGGGAAGTCCAGCAAAGGGAACTGCAGCTGGGCGGGCCACAGCGCTGCAGGTGCCATGGACGCTGCGAGTCCCACAGAAACCCACACGGAAGACGGCACAGGGCGAGGCCAGGAGAGGCTCCTGGGACCCAGGTGCGGGCACCAGCAAGGTCGATGGTGCCACTGCCGCAAAGCGCGGCAGGGCTGTGGGGAGCTTCCCAGTTCACTAACGACGGCTGCATGGCACTGGCCTGCGGGCCTCGTTGGGATGGCGGCGTGCTCCTGGTCGCAGGTTACCCAGCATGTGTTCCGGAGTGACAAATGCAATGTGCCCCAAACAACTACCTGCTTCAGAAGCAACTTAGAAAAGAGAAAAGAGATGAACGACACAAGATTTGGAAGAATGGCTGAAAATGCTCCTTTCGTGATGTGATTTTTGTACTTGAAAATTATTTGTGTGTTCGTCTTTAAAATGTCATATCTGCGCATGTAACTAGAAAAGAATTTCTAACAAAAAGCATTAGTGGGGTTTGAACACTGAAATACAGACATGTGGCCTATCCAATTAGCTTGTTAGCAGCAAGTGTGGACTTTAGGGAGACAGAAATCGACCCATCAAATCCCGGCCAGTGTCTGGGCCTCCGGTAGTGAGTGTCAAGATGGGCTGCAGCGAGCGGCCCACCGCGTCAGCGCAGGCCTACCTACGAGAACCTACAAGAAGAGGCTGTCTTCCCAGCCGCGACAGCCTCCAGGGCCACGTGCTGAAATAAACTCAGGTTTCACTAGGCCTCTGAGTCACCGTGCCACATGGGGTCCCGCCAAGACGTTCAGAGTCACAAAGTCTGTCAATCACGTTGTTCTCACTAAAATTAAAAAGCAATACTTCTGGTCAGTGAGAGTTAAAAAACTTTGTGCTGTGCAAGTAAACTAAAAATTTGTTGTAAAAACATGGCCCACTTCACCTTTATCTTGTTCTTTCACATTTTTTGGATATGTGGCAGAGTAGACGTACTATCAGCACAGCATGTCACACATACTATATATCCCATTTATTACATGTATTATTGCTCTGTATAACAATCAGAGTTTCAAATAAAGTGATTCGACACCGATTTATAGTAGTGAAAATACAGGGAGAGCCAGAACCGGAGTTCAGGGGACACAGACATCTGCCTACCCCGGTCTGTTTCGCCCCCCTGCCCCTCACCTGCCGCTCCAAGGACGCCAGGCCCCATGGTGCCCGTGCACAGGCGCAGGGTGGAGGTTTGCCTTGGTCACAAACCCTGGAGCCCGGCTCTCTGGCTCACAGCCCTGACTCCTCTGGGTCTCTGTGACAGGGCCCCACATAGGGTTGTCACAGGGGTCTCCCAGCGCACCCGAAAGGTGACCTAACACGAGCCTGGTTTGGGTGGGGGTGGGGGTAAATGGTAACGAAAAAACACAGTAAAAAAGGGAAAAGTGCCTGGCACCCAGTAGACATTGTATGAGTTTCCTGAATAAAACTCTGTCCACCAGGTCCTCTTAGAGGCAATGAGATGTTTGAGGGAAATGACAGTTGTTGACTATTATTACAGATTTCTTCGGGGACAAATGATCTGTGTCCTAACAAGGGCACACTCAGGCCAGGCACGTTCCGACACTGGAGGACAAGGAAGAGGGTAGAGGGCCTGGCCCCCGGAACACCCCCCGGACAGCAAAGTCAGTTTGTGTCTCCCACCCGCTTCCCCTCCCAAACACCCCCTGGCCTCCCTCAGCCTCCAGCAGGCGCCTGGGAGAGCAGACGCAGCAAACGTCTTGGAGTCCACGCATGTTTCCAGTTCATTCACAAGTGAACTGGGTCCCTTTCCAGTCTCATCTACCGTTGGCCTTGATCTTGGAACGGGGTCGCCTCGGCCGTCTAGAGGAGAGGCTGCCGGACCTGGCTGTAAGGCCTGTACTTGGTGAGCTCCTGCTTTGCACAAACTCCGTGCCTCAGTCACTGCAATCGCCAGTGTTGCTAAGTGACGGCCAGTCCCCTACCAGGTGGACGCAGAGGGGACAGGGTGCCCTGCGACAGGAAACTATCACATTGACTTTGGACCGATTCACATAATTTTTTTTGCAAATCAGTTGGGAAGGGTCAGTGTTTCTAATCTATAAGCCGAGAGTAATAAAACTTTGCTCGCCCAGCTCATATCAGATGGGATGACACATGTTAACACGCTCGGATGCCTGAAGGTGCACACACGTGAGGCATATTTAGTTAGATGATACATTTGCTTGTATTCCTGATCCTTATTTTGGAAGCTAATCCTCCTTTTAAAACTGTTACCGTGAAAAGCACGCAAACGTTATCTGGTTAGGGACAATGTGCAGCTCACAG
>PVKM010034943.1:0-15369 GCA_004027735.1 Carollia perspicillata
AATCTTGGATGTAGGTCCTTGCCTTTCATGACTTCGAATACTTCTTTCGAGCCCCTTTTTGCTTGTAAAGTTTCTTTTGAGAAATCAGCTGATAGTCTTATGGAAACTCCTTTGTAGGTAACTGTCTCCTTTTCTCTTGTTTCTTTTAGGATTCTCCCCTTATCTTTAATCTTGGGTAATGTAATTATGATGTCCAGCTTCCTGGACTTCCTGGAAGTCTATTTCCTTTGCCAGATTGGGGAAGTTCTCCTTCATTAGGTTTTCAAATAAATTTTCCTTGGCACCCCTATGATTCAGAGGTTGGAAGATTTAAAGTTGTCCCAGAGGTTCCTAAACTTCTCTTCATTTTTCTGAATTCTTATTCCTTCACCCTGTTCTGGTTGAATGTTTATTTATTCCTTCTGGTCCAAATCGTTGATTTGAGTCCTGGTTTTCTTCCCTTCACTGTTGGTTCCCTGTATATTTTGCTTTGTTTCACTTTGGGTAGCCTTCATTTCTTCCTTCATTTTGTGACCAAGCTCAGTCGTTTCTGTGAGCATCCTGATTACCAGTGTTCAGAACTCTGCATGACATAGGTTGTCTGTCTCCTCATCACTTAGCTCTTTTTCTGGAGTTTTGATCTGTTCTTTCATTTGGACCATATTTCGTTTCTCAGCACGCTTGTTAAGCTGTAAGGGGGTGGGGCTTTGGGTGTTCACCAGAACAGAGCAACCCTCTTTCCTACATTGTGTCACTGTCGGTGGGAGAGGGGTCAGAGAGGGAACAATGCCACTAGCTTGCTCCACTCTAGCCCCACTTTCCAACGAACTCTCCTGTGAGACTGGGAGTTTCTCCTGCCGTGGAAGCCCCCGCAGTAGTTTACAGCCGGCTTTCAGTCTTTAGTTTCCCACTCAGCAGCCCTGCCTGGCCTGCCTGGTTCACCTCCTTGCTGCACAACTTCTCTGCTGGCTGCCCGTCTCCCGTCTCCGCCCCTCCTGCCAGTCTAGGTGAATATTTCTTCAATTCCTTGGTTGATGGAGTTCCATGCAGTTTGTTTTTCTGGTACTTCTGGTTGTTTATTGATTTTAAATAAGTTGTTTTTCTTCTTTTGGTTGTTCAAAGAAGTGAAGCATTTCTACCTATGCCTCCATCTTGGCTGGAACTCCTCTGGTAAGGTTCTTAACATTTTTTTTTACTAATTCTGAATGGATGTGTAATATTATTTCTCTGATGACAAAGGTTATTAACTACCCTTTCATATATTTAATAGTGAAGTACGGAGATCAGGAATAAGCAAAGATGTTTGTGCTATTATTTACTTTATTCAAAACTGTACAACAGATCCTAACCGTGCAGTAAGGCAAATATTTATAACCATACATATATACATATAGACATTCAAGGATTGGAAGGAGATAAAACTCTCACTTACACAAACAACATGATTGTCTATACAGAAATTCCAAATAAATCTGGTGATGTACTATAAGAATTAATGAATGAATTTAACAAGGTAAATAAAGATAAATACCTCAAAGTATTTCCATATACTAATTACAATTAGAAAATGAAATTACAATAGCAGCCAAAAAAAAAATCAAGTACTTAGAAATATATGTAAGAAGATATGTCAAACCTTTACTCAGAAAAGTACAAAGCATTACCAAGAGAAATAAGATTTAAGTAACTGGAGGGCAACACCACGCACATGGATTGAAAGGACGTAAGTTCCTCGCACACTGGTCTCTAGCAGTGGGGCTCTCAGACCATGGTCCCTGGGACAGGAGCATTAGCATCCCCTGGGAGCTCATTAGGAACACAAATTCTTGGGCTCTATCCCGGACATTCTGAATCCGGAACTCCGTATTTTAAGAAGCCCTTCCTGTGATTCTGATGCATGATAAAGTTTGACAGACACTCATCTTTAGAGTCAGTGCAACACCAATACAGTCAAGTAACTTACTTCCTTTTGTTTAAGTAAAGCATAATTTTACTTTAGCAAGCCTTCCTAAACCAGGACTGGACATAAATGTGTTTTCTACTTAACTCTCCTTTAGTTATAAAAATAAAAACAATCTAACTTTCTGACAATTTTCTAAATTTACTATAAAATTATATTAGAATAATTTTTACAATAGTTGTGTCAGTGATTTTTATATCTGTGTAGCTGTTCTTGAAATGCGTGAGACAAAGAATGATACTATTTGCTTGTGTTCATAAATTATACTTACAGTATTAAGTAAGGCATCATATACAGCATTCACAAATTTAGCATTAATCCCAGAGTCTTCAATGGTATTAAGTGAGGTGGTGGCATCTTTCTGCAAAGTTGGTTAAAGAATTAAGTGTACATAACATATTAAGGACTGTTCTTAGTAATATATGGATCTACTCCTTAATAATTTCTAGTATTTTTTAGTGTGATGATAAAAAAGAACTTTTAGAGCAAAACTGCTAAAACTCAAAATGAATATATAAGAATTACTTTAATAACATTCTTTTAAAACTGAAATAATGGAGTTAAACATTAATATTTAGTACAAACAAAATCTATCTTTGAGATACCAGTTACGTAATATTTGTGATACAAGTAATTTCATAAAGTAATACATACATATACTTGTAAACAGTTGCTTAAGTTGGTATCGGGTAAAAAATAAGTATTGGGTAAAATTAAAAATTAAAAACATGTTTATGTATTATTACCTTAAATGCAGCATTTAGTTCTGGGAAAGAATCAAATGTTGTCAGGTAAAAATCATGTACCACTTTCCAATCTTCTGATGCCTTAGCTTTTTCTACATCTTCCCTAAAATGAAAACATACACTAACCTTAATGGAAGGAAATATGATTTAGATAAAAGAGCATTACTTCTTCAAAAATAAATGTCACCAAACATGCAATTTGAAATACTGATGCTGAATACAGAAACATGCTCTAGTTAATGTAAATAAGGTTTATGGATTTATAATTCTTAATGAGATTAGGAGATTAACTCAGCTTCAACTTGCCCTTTTACTTGCTTTTTAAAAAGTTCTTTCTTGACATGCTCCTTAAAATTCACGCTGTTTCCTTCACTTCAGAGCCAAATTTCTCAAGATCTTATTTACATTCTGTCTCTGCTTTCTCATTATGACTCGGTCCTTCAAATGTCCAGCTGGATTCTTTTTTAGTAGTGACACAGCTTTTACAGTTTATGTATCACACAGTAGATGAAACCTTATTTTTTAAAAAGGAAGCGTGCTATTATTTTACCACTACCTTTATCTCCTGCTTTCCCCGTTTTGACTCATAGTCTCTTATTTAATGTTTCTTTTGCTGTAACATTATTTACCCCATATCTGTTGTTTATACATTTGTTGTTTTCACCTTCCACTTGAGACTAGTCTTTTGTGTCTTCACTCTTGGTTAATACCTTATAATGGTCCACAAATTCAATTTCTTACACAAAATACTACATTATATGAAGTACTGACATGCCAATGACTATGTCTTTATGTAATAGTGAGCTGAGACTTACTGAAAGTCCTTCATAGTTTTGGGCTGGACAGGAAGGGCAGGTTCTGGAGGAGCTGGGGCCTTCATTTCGGATGATACTGCATCATCTGTAGAGATACGCTGTTTCTGTCTAACATCAAGGCAAATTGGTGGTGGGTCTTTCGCTGTGAAGTATAGGAAAAAGTATTCAATGTAACTAATCATAAAAATTTTCCAACTTATAAAATGCCAGGCTAACTCAACATGAACAAAAGCAAATTCTTTTGTACTGCATTCACCTTGGGGTCCTATGACGGAAAAACCTACCACAGTGAAGGGCACTCACAGGAAGGTCTGTTCCCTGCACCCTGACTTCTCCCACAGCAGACACGAGGCTGTACCTTACAGTGAAAGCTATCCATAGATGTAGTGCAGAGTTTCTTACCCTTCCTTTGTTCCCAAAAGCTGTCTTTCAGGGAATATGTCAGTGAGGTTCAATGTTTTTAATGTTCATTAGCTCTTTGAATATGCCCAAATCACTTATTTGCATTCTCAGCAATTCTTTATGGGAGTTTTAGCATGTTCATGAAATTTTTTTCAATTTGCATGACATTTTGATGCATTTTTAATTTTAATTTTTGGAAATAGTTGCCAGTTCGTTGTCTTTTTGTTGTATTTCATAACCTTTTAATTATAAAATAAAACATATATAAGAACCTCAGAAAACAAACGTGTGGCTTAGTGAATTATTACAAGGCAAACCCCTCTAAAACCACTGATTAGTCAAGAAACAGGGCGGCCAGCCCTCCCTGCTCCAACTACCTGTGTGTGGGACAGACTACGCCTGTCTCCATTTTAATTACCTCATTCTTTTTATCTCTTCCTTCGTTTCTGTTTACACATTAAACATTTCCTCCTTTTCACCTAGTTCCTTTAAGGCATTTATGTTTGTTTACTTTTGTGTTCCTACCAATTTACTTAAAGTGTTTCTAATTCCTTTATTTGTCACCTCACTTCTCAGTTTTTACAATTCTGTGCCCTTTCAAGTGCCGTATTTTCATAATGAATTTTAGCCCCTCTTGAAGGAGGGTTTTATCTATTTTTGTGGCTGTTTCTGATGTGCACTCATTGTTCAAGGGGCTGTTGCTGTTTCTTATTTTCGCTTTTATCACAAAAAAATTTGTAATTAAAAATTACAGAATTTGATTTTGCTCCTTTTCTGTTGCCAAAATGATCTGAAATTACTTTTCCCAAACTTGTAGAAGGAGGTGTGCCCCCCCCCCCAGTTCTGTTTTTATGTGGAACCCATAAACACGGTAGCTCGCTTTTTGAGATTTCCAGGGCCTGTTCCCCGACTCCACTTCTAGTTCAGGCACCCTCCCTCATTCCTTAGTCTCTCCAGTCCCAATGCCGCTCAAACCAATCAAGTTCAATCTCAGTCTGGGGCCCTGGCCTGGAGGAGGCTCTAGTCAGTCAGTTTTGAGAATTCGCCAGCTCCCTTCTGATTTAGCACGGGCCTCCTGCGTTCCTCTGCTCTTGGCGGAACCCTTCCAGGGTCAGTCCTTCTTGGTAGACCAGCCTCCTGAGCTCTCCAACGAGTGCCTGCTGCTTGCTCATTCTGCAGTCTCCCGTTCTCAGATGCTTCCTTCTGCTCACTCCGCCCAGCGCCAACCCATGGAGATCTTCGGTTTTGGTGATTTGGCCTGCTATCCTTTTAGACCATTTGTTAATTGGTGATATGTTAGGCCTTAAGTCTTTCATTTTCATTTTGGTTTTCTCTTACTTTTCCTGCCTTCCTGTGAGTTACTCGAACACTTTAGAATCCCATTTTGATTTATCTGCAGTGTTTCTGAAAAGCTGCTCCACATACATTATATACATATTGACTTATCATAGTCCACTGGTGCCATCATTTCACCTTTTTTATCTCTTTACAGTTCTCTGTTTAGAGCCATCTTAAAGATTCTCTTTACATACATGTGGAACCACAGCAGTGTTATAATGTTGTTTCCACAGTTAACCATCACTTAGAAAACATGAAAGGAAAAGGGAAGTCTATTGTATTTACCTATTTTTTGCTTATCTTGTTCTTCTTGATGTTTCAAAGTTCCTTGTTTTATGGTTTCCTTTCTGTTTAGAGAACCTCTAAATGCATCCTTTTAGCACAGGTCCACTGACAACAAATACTTACTTTTCTTTCATCAAGAATGTGATATCCGCCCCCCCCCAAACATTTTTCCCAGGTACAGGATTCTTCTAGGCTGGCAGTTCTTTCAGCCACTTCCTTCTGGCCTCCACGGTTACTGGTGAGAAATCTGCTGTTATTTGAATGGTTTTCCCCTTTAAGATAAGGTGTCATATTTCTCTGGCTACTTTTCAACATTTTTCTTGTCTTTAGTTTTCAGAGATTCAATTTTATGTCCTGATGGGGCTTTCTTTGGGTGTACGCTGTACGGGGTTCGCTAGGCCTCCTGAACCCGCAGGTCTGCGTCTCTCGGACAAACGCAGGAAGCCCTCCGTCATTTCCGTGAGTGCCTATGCCGCCTGCTCTCTTTCTGCTCTGCTTCCAGGATTCCAAAGGCAAGTGTGTAACACCTTTGGTTGCAGTCCCACAGGTCTCCAAGTGGCGCATTTTTTCTTTCTAATCTACTTTCTCTCCATTGTTCAGCCTGGGTCATCTCCATTGCTCTACATTACAATTCCCTAATTCCTGTCCTCTCACTGTGCTGTTGAGCCTAAAATCCTCTAAGCATTTTATTGCATTGGAAATTATATTTCCTCAAGTATTAATACTTCCAAATCGATAGAATAGATTAGTACCTTATGGATTCTAAATTCTACAATAATGAAATGTACACATCCAGCATTGATTCTACTCTAATGTGATCAGGATGTACTGATGAGTGAGCAAACACGCCTGTATCATCACAGCAGTAACGTAACTATCAGGTCTTCCTTCCCTTCTCATCCACTCTCCCAGCCAGGCATCTGCCCTTAGGGTTTGTCACTGACGTCGATAGACTAATACATTTCACTGGTGTTAGGATATATATTAAAGTAAATTTCATATTATAAGACAGTACAGAGATGTCAATTTCTTCTACGCAACAGCAGTGGTTGAGTATAAGAAACTTTATGACAGAATCGCCTGGAAAGCTTGTTAAAACAGATTATTAGGCCCTCCCCTCAAAGTTTATGATTCAGTAGGGCTGGGTGGGGGCCCCAGAATTTGCATTTCTCACATGTTCCCAGATGATGCTGATGCTGCCACGCTGTGGATCACACTAGTGCGTGGATCACACTAGTACGTGGATCACACTAGTACGTGGATCACACTAGTACGTGGATCACACTGAGGTTCGCTGTTCACCAGTTTTAGGAGAGCAATGAGCTGACAATATAAAACAGATAATTAAATTCCTTTAACTCAGTTCTATAACTGGTTTTTATACCTTTATTAAACATGGAAATGCCCAATTTTTAGTAATTTGTACTTGAAGCACAAATTGGACAGTTCAGCTCAATGAGCTATTTCAACAAACGATTTCTTATGAATTGTGTTTGAAAACCTTTGTTAATGGGGCAGAAATAGAAGACAGTCTCCCTTCTCCAACACCAACCAGTCCCGCTACAATGGTCTTTCGAGGCTCCTCTACAGTTTCTCTTCCTCTCCAGCAGACTTACCCTTCCCTATGCCTTCCCACACACACCTTTCCCAACCTGGCTGGAAACCACCCACGATTAGATACAAACAGACTCATTCAAATATAAATTAACCTATTCACTCACAGAGCATATATGCACCTTTTCATACCCACTCATTTTTATTAATACCATGCTGAGGTGGAAGAGTGAAATCTAATTAGGAAGAGAACTGGATTTTGGCAAAGCCTTAGAGTGGTGAAATTCTTATACAGGGGAAATAGTGATGCCATGCCGAGAGGATTCCGGATGAGGTTAGAACCAGAGGGCCAGATGGGATTTATTTTCAGTTCAGAAGGTGACTTGGACTGAAGAGTAATGTAAAATGTTAACGTACTACGTTAATGGAACTTGAGTCAGAAATAAAGCAGAATCCTTTGCTCACATTACTGAATGAAAGCCAAACTACAGGATGTGACATTCAGCTATTAAGAAAGGAAGAATAACAGCTCACAGCTGCTCTGTGTTCCTGAATATCAAGGCATTGTTTCCAGAGACAGGCTTTCAGCTTGTTCTCCCAGATGGTTATTAAACTCTAATTCAAAAGAGAAAATCAATAACTGTGGTGGTGAGAGATTAATTAAATCTCAAAGTAATATTATAAATAGAACAGGCAAATCTTTGTTCCACCATATGAGCTTTTTCTGCAATATAGAATATTGTAACACACTGAAAAAGGCCAAAATATATTTATCAGTGAAAACCTGTCATTTAGTTTTCATTCAGCCAATACATGGGAACGCTCTGTGCTAAAATGATAAGCAGTAATCACTTTCCCTGTCTTTTAATATAGTGTTGCCAATTTTAGTTGGTTGCTTAGAAACATTAAGCAAAACACTTGGAGCCAGTGTACGAAGAGTAAAGTTATGGTGGGGCTTGGCTGTATATTTTTAAAAATGTGAAAATCATAATACAAGTATGTATAAGGGTCTGAGATTATCAGGCAAATTTGCCAGCTCAGTGTTTTCAAGGCGCTATTTTATAGGCTGATTCTAGTTGAAAACTAGTAATACATAGCTCTCCACACTGTAGCCTCCAAAACGAAGACCATTTGAAACTGGCCACATGATTAGGAGACTGAAGACTGTTTCTGGCTGGCCAGCACAGGTGACAACAGCAGCATCACAGGAAAATGAGAGTCGCTACGTCGGCTGAGTGTTCAGGAAGAGGAACCTGGGCCTGTGTTCTGTATTCCTCTACTCCTGGAAAGGAAATACTAATAGTAAAGGTTTGCTGCTGTTGACACACTCTTGCAAAATGCTATGCCCTGCATTTCATCTCAAATAATGTGTAATTAAATAAGTAATGAAAAAAAGCAGCAGTCTATGGCCATACCAACTTGAACGCGCCTGATCTTGTCTGAAAAAAGCACCAGCCTTGGAAGTAAGGTACTGGGTCCTACTGATGGACAAGTCACTAACTTTCATAGCTTCAGACCAGTCACTGGAACTCTGAGGCCTCAGTCCTGACATGATAGAAGGAAAGAAGTGGCCGAACCAGTCATTCCCAAGGTTCCAGAGAGCTTCAAGGGACACCTCAGGGAAATGGTGCTGTATGGATGTGTTTACTCAGAGCAGCTTAATGTAATGGTGCTCTAAGAAAAACGCTTGCCTTTCAAATAGCGTTGTCCCATAAAAATAAAAAATAACAAAAATAGGTTTAATCATTTCTAACTTCTACCTCTACCACTAGTGAAGAGCAAAACAGACAGGGCTTACAAACCAATTAAAAAAGTTAAAAAATTACCCATTGGGGTGAACTGTGTAATGACGTATAATAGACTGCAAAAGCGTGGGAACTTAACATGCATCTACTATCTACGTACCTGATTTTAGTTACTCCTTTTTGTATCAGAAAAAAATTCAGAAAAATCAAAGACCTGGCTTCTCTTCCTGAATGTACATTTTACATTCACATTATATGGTTTTAAAATATGTCCATAAATTCTGGGATATTCCTCTCATTAAAAGATGGAGCCTAATTCTTCTACCTTTGAATATGGGCCATAGTGGCTCCCTGCTAATAAAAGTTGCAGAAGTGATGCTGTATGACTAGGTATGAAAGGCAGTAAGATTTCCGCTTGCCTGTCTGTTTGGGGATGCTCACCCCTGGAATCCAGTCACCATGCTGTGAGGAAGCCAAACAGCCAATAAAAAGGCCAGGTGTCAGTCTTCCAGCTAAAACCCACCTAAAGTCCAGGCCTACAGATGGCATATGAGTGAACAAGCTGCCAGGTGATTTCAGTATGGAAGACGAAAACCAAAACAAATACACAGAAATGACTTGGAAGAACCAGAAATTATGCAATCGAAAGAAAAAAACCTATCGTTAATTTACTCAGAGAGATGACAGTACAATCAGGAAATAAGATGATGCTCTAAAAAATGAATATTTAGAGGGAAAAATTCTTATTAATTAAAAACATTAGAAATAAAACCCTCAACAGAAGGTCAAAAGAAGGGTTTTGAGGAAATTCTCTAAACTATAGAGAAACAGAACAAAGAAATGGAAAGTAGGCATGCAAAAAAATTAAAATAATTAGGAATTCACAAAGTCTGCCTTTGAGTAATAGAGGACTCAGAGGAAAAAAGGACAGGAGAAGCAGATGAGAGAAAGTCATCAATACAAAGTTTCCAGAAAATTTACCGGAATTCAGAAACATGAGCTGCTAGATGGAAAGGGCCTACCAAATACATAGCACAAGGGATGAAAACAGACGCAGACGCGGGCACAGCACTGTGAGATTTTTAAGCCCCAGGGCAACGAGATGGTTCTATAAGCTTCCAGAGACACAGAGACACAGGTAAAATGTAGAGAGATACAAAGAACTAGGGTCAGAATGACCTCAGATAAGAGCTATACTCTGCATAGACTAGAGCAGAATAATTTTAATGCCTGTCATCACAAAGATTCTGCCTACCTTTGTATTCTTTTTTTTTTTAATGGAAAATAGAATGAAAGGTGAGCCTATCCCACATTATCTGTACTTTGGCTTGTCTAGCCAGTGGGCGAGGAAATCATCTTCTTGCTCTGCTATCTGAACCAGCTGAGGACACTCAGTTCACTTCACTGCTTTAACCCTGCAGGGTCCTCTTGACAGCCGGCGAGGCCATATTCTGCCAGACATCTACTGCAGACGTAGTCCAGATCACGGGTCTGTCAGCTATCCCAGTGGCTGTCCTGCGTCCCATGACTCACTCATGACCTTGTCCACTGACCTCCGCAGAGTGGACCACGTGTTCTTGGGAAAGATGGAGCCAGGTTTCATCCTGAGATTCTGTTTAATTATCATTTCCTGGGAATCTTCACCTAATAGTGGCAAGTACTGTATCTTACATATTTAGGTTTGTGCTTCCTTGCTTTTCAGTTTTTCAAAACTAAGTTTCAAAACTAAGTAGTATTTGTTCATGGAAATATACAAAAGTAACGACTTATTTATTAAATTAAATTTATTGGGGGACATTGGTTAAAAACATCATATCAAGTTTCAAGTGTACAATTCTATACTATATTATCGGTATATTGCACTGTGTGTTCACCACCCAAGTCCAGTCCTCCTTCCGTCATCATGTCTTTGACCCCCTGACCTTCCTCGTTCTCCCCCCCGCCGACCTTCCTCATTCTCCCCTCCCCCCTTCCCTCTAGCCACCACACTCTTCTGGTCACCACCATCCTACTGTCTGTGTCTATCAGTTGGTAACAACACCATTTTTTCCTTTTTATTGAATGTCTTGGGGGCACAGGTCAACAAGATCACACAGGTTTCAGGTGCACAGTTCCACAACACACCCTCTGCACACCGCATCGCGTGTTCACTGTGCCAAGCCTCTAGAACAAATCAAGGGAGAAGTTACCTCTGGACAAAAAGGCAGGGCCATGCTACTGGGATGAATTCACTGGGCTTTTAAGAGGCTGGTAGCACTCTTTTTCCTGATTTGAGAGCTGAGTTTATGAGTTTTCACTTTATTATTATTAAAACCATATAAAAGTGTTTAGTTCATTCTATGTGTGACATGTTCTAAATGTTTTAATTTGTGCAGTTGCTCATGGGTGAAGAGTAATGGAAAAGCCTGCCCATTACCCTCCCTTCCCCCACAGTGTCACTGCTTGGCAGTGTGTTGTGTCACTCATTTAATGAATTTCATGAGGCCTGGCACTGAATACTTCCAAGTGTTTTTTTTTTTTCATTTATCCTTACACCTCATGAGGTAGTTATTACTATTCTATTTTACAGATGGGAATACCAGCACAGAGAGGTCAATTACCTTTTCCAGGATCATCGAGATGGTAAATTACAGAGCCAGGGTTCAAACCCACCCTGTTAAGTTACAAAACCCATGTTATTTCCACTATCAAATACTGCAAAACCTACTGTGTATAATAAAGACAAGTAGCAAAACTGAACCCTAAATTTACACGGAAGTAGGAGCTAGTGAATTATGAGATGTCAAACAAAACAAAGCTCAACAGGGATCAAACAAAATCAGTATGTTGAAAAATTAATCCTTTAAATCATAAACCTTAGGTGTAGAAGATACTTTACAACTTCAGTGCCCCATTTCCTCCTACAAACGAGTAAATGAAAGCTCATGAGAGCTAAGTTTGTCTAAGGTGACAACGACAGTTGTTGGTAGTAGCTAATCCAGCACTTGGGCACTGCTCTTGGCTACTTCAGTTGCAGAGGGGAGCTGAAACAGGGAGAGACCAGAGGGAATTAGTCATAACAGGTGGTGTTTACATCATGGGCTATAGGATGACTTTTTTTAACATTTGGAAAGAAATAAAATTGAGGTGGGAGAGAAAGGAAGAAAGAGGGAGGACAAAACTCTGACTCACAGGACGTTAGCCATCAGAGCCAAATAAAGTGGTGCATTCATTGGTTTTTGAAGATGTATTTTTTCTTACAGAGCTAAATGTGTGTGTGTTTGTATGGGTCTATTTATAAAAATATCCCAAGTCCTTTTCATAGAAGGAATGGAATAGATGCCTTATACTGGGTACATCTTAGAGAATTTATTACAGCCTTGAGATAGGTCTGACATTCCCACAGGGCACACTGGCCAGAAACCCGGAGAAAGTGCCTCCCAAATATTTCCTCATCGAGTAAATCACTTACTGAGTAAAGAGTCCGTGTACCATGGGAGCTGGGCCCTGAAGACACAGAGATGAGTTCAAGACTCAGATAGACTGTTAATACATTCACTCTTGGACCCCAAAACCCCACTTCTGGGAATATCATATAGATACATCTACATATGAACAAGACGACATATGTATAGAGTCATTCACTGTGACTTAGTTTACAATAGCAAAAGAATGAACAAAACTCATTTCTTTTAAAAGGATCTTATTAAAGAAGTTATAGTATGTCCAATACAATGTAACATGGTTGTGAAAAAATAAGGAAGCTCCTTTATGTGCTGATATAGAAATATGTACAGGATACATTAACTAACAAAAAAAAGGTGCGGGGCAATGTGCATATAGTTACTTTTTCTTTAAGAAAAGGTGAAAAATGAGAGTATATATTTATGTCTGTTTTCACTTGCATAAAAAACACAGGAAAGAATACAAAAGACAGCAGGGAAGAGGGTGAAAGTGAGACATCTGAAACACAGTTTTATAGTTTTGATATTTGAAACAGGCAAGTACATTACCTATTCAAAAATGTAACATAAAAAATGAAAGGATAGCCCTTTCCCTCTCCAAAAGAAAAGCTGAAGGAGCTTACAGACCAGTAGCGACAGAGAAGTAAATAAATACAGTGGTATCTCGGCACTTGTCATTAACTCCTGGAACTCATGATGAGTGCTGAAACCAATGAGTACTAAACTGTTTGGGGGCTACCATGAGACTAACGTCTACCTCCGTTTGATCCCCAGAGAGGGTCACTGGGGGGTGAGCAAGCGCAGAGTACTGAAACATTTTTTTCTCATCAAAATGAAACAAATACAGGGTGTGATGAGTTCTGAAGCGGAGGAGTGCCGAGGTATGACTTTAAACACATCAAGCTATTGATGTGTATGACTTTAAACACTTTAAACACATCAAGCTATTCTAACTTCCTGATAGATACACCTCTCCCGTAGGCATACCATGGCATCCCGTAGGTTAACCATGCCTACGGGAGAGGTGTATCTATGGCACGGTTTTCTTAACCGTGCCTATGGGAGAGGTGTATCTATCAGTAGGTTAGAATAGCTTAATGTGTTTACAGTCATACCTCGGCACTGCTCCGCTTCAGAAGAGGCTGACAGTGACCAGAGGGGAGAGGGGAGGAAATTTCAGGGGAAAAGGGGAAGGGTTTACAGGAACAAGTATAAAGGACACATGGACAAAAACAAGGGGGGGTGAAAATGGGAGGGAGGTGGGGAGGACTTGGGGGGGTGGGCTGGGATGTGAGTAAAAGACAGAAAACTGTACTTGAACAACAATAAAATAAAAAATATTTAAAAAAGAAGAAGAAAAGCCAAGGGCAAGGTACTCACTCTGACCTAGGGAAGCATCTTAAGAGATTTAGTCCAAAATCAGTTCATTCTCCAAGGAAACCTGGAGATGGGGTCATTTGAGGTCCTGGAGATAATCCTTCCAGGAAAGGACTCTTAAGGCAACTACTGCCAACTCCTTTTCTCTCCCCAGGTTGCAAGTACTATGCTGGGTTTCTTCCCTGTCTGCCTCTCAAGTTGGTCTTGGAGAAACTGTGAAAACTCTGTGGTACTTCACCTGCAAATAGATTACAGGCCCCCATACACAGGTCCAGTCACTGTTTGAGCTAGACTAGTCTGTTCCCCCTCGGCTATTTCAGAGTGGCAGAGATCAAGGACGCATTTCTCCAGAGTGTGCAAGAGCTGCACTGTTCATGGCGTCACGGCGGGGCTCTTCCGGAGTCAACTCATGGAATGGGCTGAGCGGGGAGAGCACGGGAAAGAGCAGGGCCCCGTCTACTCCTTCCCAGATTACCAGGAGTGCAGGTATTTTAAAAGGTTTGGGGAGAAATCACCTCATTTCTTTTGAAGATGCTTCGTGCTCTTTAAAGATGTTTTAAATAAGTCTGAAAGGAGCATACTCACTTAGAAAGGAGGACACTAAACAGTGAGAGAGAACAGAGTGCTCCCCTCCCCCCACCATCACGTATCACGTATGTTGTTTCTCTGGAGATGCATCATCCTCAGCAGCTGTTCTAGTAGGTAAAACTCCTACACTGCGCTGATCTTGAAAAGGACAGCCAACTCGACAGGCACACCAAGTCATGTGATCCACAGGGAGGAAAGGCATCCCTCAGCTGTTAGGCAAGCCCACGCTGGGCTTCTGAAGCTTCTCTGATACCACTTGAAGATCAGACGGGGAGACAAGCTGTTAGAGAATACCCGGCACAGGTCTTGCTACTAGAGAAGAGGGAGGAAAACTGTACTAACTGCCAAGAATGATGCATCGTTGAGAAAACCATCATATTGGCAAGTAAAAGAGGCTTCCCAAAAGATCAAGGAATTATAAACATGCTTACATTTGGAAGACTTAGTTGACTAATTCCCATTCAAAAAAAGAATGCCTTCTATAGTAGCCCTGACACATGAATTCCATGCCACACCTGAATTCAGGTGGCATCCAGACAGAACAGCTAGGAGAAGTCTGCACTAGAAGTTCCAGTAAGGTAAAGGAAGTCTGCTAAAGAGGTCTACTCCTCTAGACTGGTGTATGTCAGTACTCAGACTGCAGGCTGGGACTGAGGCCCAACTCCACAAGAGTAGCACAGACGAGAGGGAAGCAGACACATGGTGGGAGCTCAAGTACGTAGACCATATTCAGGGTCAATACATCCACCCACGGAGGAGGCAGGCAGGTTGTGCGCATACAAGAGAGCAAGCTGGGCTCAGACATCAAGGTATTAGTACAGAGAGAGTAGGAATCCCTGTGGAATCAAAGGCTAACGAATCTGAATGACCAGTCCAAACAAGGAAGGTTATGGCTATCCATCCCTTCTTCTTGCCTCCTTATCCTTATACACACCAGACATCCCAGTGTTCTTAAGGTTCCTAACCCTCTGTTGTGGCCTGAACTGTGTCTGCCAAAAAGATATGTTATGGTCCTAGACCCCCAGTCCTAGACCTGTGAATGTGGCCTTATAGGGAATAGATGCAGACATAATCAATTTAAGATGAGGTTATACTGGATTGGGATGGGCCCTCATATAATGAATGGTATTCTGTAAG
>PVKM010034944.1:0-15373 GCA_004027735.1 Carollia perspicillata
GAGAAAGAGAGGGAGAGAAACATAAATGTGTGGTTACCTTTCACATGCCCCCTTACTGGGGACATGGCCTGCAACCCAGGCATGTGCCCTACACTGGGAATTGAACTGGCAGCCTTTTGGTTCGCAGGCCCATGCTCAATCTACTGAGCTATGCCATCCAGGGCAGAACCAATTTGTTTTTAAACTATGGCCCTTTACAGGACAATCAATTTTATTTCATGCTGAGAGACCACCATTGATGACTAAGACCAATTTAAGTTCATTCTTCTTCCTCTTCTACTTCCTTTACTTCTTCTTTTATATATTAAAAAACAAAAAACAAAAAACTGTTTATTATCTGGACTAAGACTTTCAGTGCAATGTATCCAGTCAAAAACATGCTGTGCGTGCCCTTGTTTAATCCCACCAGGAACTACAGGAGACATTCAGATTTTATTGAAAAGCACTTGCTAGGTGTGGCAGTGACCACCTACAGCCTATACCAGGATGAGGCTGATGTGGGACTCCTCCTCAGACACACAATTCCAGGCCACTAGAGAAGTGCACAGGTTATGAAGCAGGCACTACTCCAGGTGCAGCAACTGAATTCATTCAAAGGAGCAGACCAAGAGACTCTATAGTGTTCAAAGTCAAGATTAAAAACACAATTCTAGAGGATTTATTTTGGAAAAAAATTTCAGGGCCTTTTAAAAAATCTTGTTTGATCGTCAGAGTCAAAAGGCCAGTGTTCAATGTAATTTTTATTTTTGACTTTTAATAGGTATATCTTTATTGGCCTAATATATATATATTTTTAATTAAAAATTATCTTTTGTAATTCTTCAAAAACTGGACAAATATTTGTATAATTCAAAAGAAGAAAGTGACATATTTTTGTTCTTATACTGTTATCAGAATGGATGATTTTCTGATGATGTGTAAAATATTTACTTGGGTTAGTTAAGGTATTTAAAGAATAAATAAGACAGAAAATAGAAGAGGAAGAAATATAAAAACATGTCTCTTACTTGTAATATTAGCTATATGTTCTCATTTTGGAAAAGATAAAGAATATACTATGAGATATACCATGTTGGTAAATCATTTTAAAACTATTAATATAGAAGGTTTTTGAAAATATGTTTTTCTATATGGAAATCAAATGGGTATATATTACATGTAAAGAGTAACTTATGGTTCTGAGTCACTATTTGTTGCCTTTAAAGTATTTAATGACATTCAAATATCAAATAATGGAATTAGACATGATTTTATAACTGTTGTGTTACAAACGTCTTTGTACTTTGACTGTTGCAGGTTATAAGGAATAAAATATTTTGAAATATTATGAATTATTAGTTTACAAAAGAACTGTTGAGGAATTAGGAATTCTTGCATTGCCATTTTATTTTAGACATGGTAATTTATAATTTCTCCCACTATTCTTCCCATTGTGATATTGTTAGATCCCTTTAATTTTATATCAAGTACTGTCAATAAAAAAAGAACCCTACAATTTACTTTAAAAACTCAAATGGTTTATTCTTTTAATTAAAATGTTTATGGAGATAACTATAGATTCACATGCAGTTGTAAGAAATAATACAGAGGGATGCTATGTGCCCTCTACCCAGTTTCCTCCAATGGCAACATTTAAAAAAACTATTGTCCAAAATCACAATCGGGATAGTGACATCCACACAATCCACTTATCTCAGAGTTCCTCAGATTTACCTATAGGTGTGAATTGAGTTCTATACAATTTTCTCACTTGTTAATCTGCTACCAAATGTAACATTTTCATCTTTACAAAGGGCCCTTGAATTGCCCATTACAACCATACCCAGCTCTCTCCTGCCTCCTTTCCCCATTCCTAATTACTGGCAACAGCTTATTTGTTCCTCATTTCTAAAATGTTGACATTTGAAATATGTTACGTAAGTGGAATTATACAGAATGCAACCTCTTAAGACTGGTTCTTTCACTCAATATAATTCCTAGGAAATGCATTTAAGTCATTGCAATCTATAAATAGCTATTCTTTTTTATTGCTGAGTAATATTCCATGGTAGGTATGTGCAACAATTCAACCATTTACCCATTGAAGGATATCTGGGCTAGTTTGGGGCAATTATAAAATAAAGCTACTATAAATATTTATATGGAGTTTTTTTATGTGAATACAAGTTTTTATTTCTCTAGAACAAGTGCTCAAGAGTACAATAGTTTAATCATATGGTAATTGCATGTTTATGTTTATGTAAAAATGGCAAATTGTTTTGCAGAGTAGCTGTACCATTTTTATATTCTCGACAGTGAGGTGTGTGTGACCTTGTTTCTCTCATCCAAGTATTTAGTATTCTCTATTTTTAATTTTAACATTGTGATAGGTGTGTAGTGATATCTCATTGTGGTTTTAAGTTACATTATCTCTGATGACAGGATGCTGAATGTCTTTTTTTGCCTATTTTATAACTGGGTTTGTTTTTGTTTTTTTTTCTGTTGAGTTTAGACAGTTTATTTATTCCAGATACCAGTCTTTTGTTAGATATATTACTTGCAAACATTTTCTCCCAGTCTGTGGCTTTTTTTTCATTCTCTTCATGTGGTCTTCTACTGAGCAAAAATTCTAGTTTAAGGGTGGTTCAATTTATTATTTTTTCTTTTATGAATTATTTGTTTTAATTCTAAAGAACTCTAGCTTAACACAGATCTTGAAAAATTTTTGATTTTTTCTAAAAATTTCATAATTTCCCATTTTTACATAAATCCTTGACCTATTTTGATTCACTGTTTATATAAAATATGAAATTTAGGTCAGATTTATTTTCACTATGGATGACCTATTACTCCACAATTTCTTAAATGGCTAAGATGTTTCAATATAAATTCTAGTATAAATATTTATCCCACTGATAGTACAGAAAATGTCACTACCAAATTAGTAAGAATCTTTAAACAATTTTGTTATATTTTTACTTACAGAAATTCTTTGCATGTGCTATGTAAATTAAGCCATAAACAGAGCTTTGCTATTACAGTATTTGATACTATACTGGCAACTGTTAAAATCGGTATCTACTGTATTCTCTTTATTAATGAGCCATTGAAGTGAATAGGCAAACAGACTGTATCTTCCTTTCAGGAAAGTGGAGCATTTAATCCAGGAGGTCCCAGAATGCTGTTGATTGCCTAGTAGTTTAGGTCAAGTGCTAATAAAAATTAGGAAAAATTTTATTTTGAGGACCATCTGTGCTTTCTCAGCCTGTGATCTTTACCTGCTTTACAAATGATGAAGCCAAGACTCAGAAATTTGGAGCAGTCATCCCACACTTGTCGTCGGATCAGTAAATGTCAGAGCCAGTTCTACCTGCTGCCAAATTCCTACAATCTCTTCGCGGCCCAAGGAGCCTCTCATTGGTGTTTTGAAGGTCTTTTCTAATTTCTAGATGTTATGCTCTTTGTTATTAGTCTAACCATATTCTTTCACATATTTTCTTATTACTTATAGGGATACCGGTACCATTGAATGTAATTATACAACAACATTCTAAGCATTGTCCCATTTTGATTTATTTTTTCTAAGATTATTGATAATGGAGTGCTCCATGAGGATATTAAAACTCTATGATTCTAAAAGAACAGTTAAAAGCAAATGCAGGATCTTGCACTTATTCTCATGTTTGTAGTTGTCTTCTCTATATAAATACTCATTATCACAGGGCCTTACTGTTCTCTCCTTTTAATTTTCAAACAATACATCTTTTATTTCTAACACACTCTCAAGAAATAAACATTCTCTGCCAGAGCCTATGCTCTGTCTCTGAAGGCAAGCTTTGTGTATATTACAGCAGCCAGGATGTTAATACTGATTACCAACCTGAGCTGGAGCCTCATAATTATAGGACACAGTTAGTGCCTCTGTGGGTGTATGTATTAAACATTCAGAGATGAATGGAATACACAGCTTGGATTTATGACAGAAGGGGTAGCACTGAATTGCTGAGTTTCAAATGGATTGTCCAGACTTGGAGAACATGTTGTACCAAGATATATGTATAATTTTGGTCTTTATATATAATACGTAAACTTTATTTAACTTCATATGCTTACCAATTCATAAATAATCTGTAAATGTTTCTCCATATATTCATTTTGTGGCACTTACAGTTCCAAAAACTAAATGACCTAATTTCACATCCTCGATACACATTGCAATTGAATGATCTGTTCTTTACCATTTTCAGCTCCCTTACTGCCAGAAAGTTTGCAGAGGTTGGCATCATGTAGGTAGGAATGTGAATCTTGCAATGGATACTATCATTTTTACAAATTGCAATTTACTAAATATACTTTGTGAAAATTTTGTACTTTACCAAAGAAAATGAAATTATGTACATGATAAATAATCCCCTTATTATATACACACTTTGCATTCTAAATCTTATTCACTTGTACAGATTCCCCCAGAAATTTTTCTATTTATATTTAAAGGTATAACTATAAATTATCTTTACGTAGTGTATAATTATTACTACTCTGTGACTTTTTTTAATTGAAAACCAGCTCAGCCATTTTTATCTGTGTGATACTACATACATAATCTAGGCTCTCAGGATTTGTCATTCGTAAAAGTGAGTGAACAATGTCTATATCGAAGCAAAGCTGGGGATATAATGTACTCACTCAACAAGTCACTAACGTTTACACATTCATTCACTGAACTCCAACTGTGTAGAAAGCACTGTTTTGGTCTCTTCAGCTTTATCTTTTCATAGGTGTTTGGGGGTAGGAAAAAAAACCCAGATAAGCCAATTAATAGCCATAAACAAAGAGAAACAAAATAAGGGGATAAAAAGTGATCATGGGGATGATTGATGATAATATTTTGGCTGCGGTCCTTTAGAAATTATATTAAACATGGGAATATAAAAAATTAGGAACTGGGCCAAGTACAGACTTGTCACTCCATTGGTATTAGTTTCTTCCCATCATCTTCTGCTCTATCATTTTCCTGCCTGATAACCCAGAATGATGATAAGAGTTTAAATCCAACAGTTAACATAATTTCACCATCAGTCCTAAATTGTCTCTTGTGATTTGGTTGAAATTCACACTTTGAGAGCAAGAGCAAGGCACTGGACAGAAACCAGAAATCTAGAAAGAAACCAGATTATTGTTTACCCGGCTCTGAACTCCTTCTGCAAGCATAGAAAAAAGGGTCCCTTAATATCTCAGCTTATTGTTCTGAGGAAGGAGAGCTGGAAGGTCTTAACTATTTTGCACTGGATGTTCCTAAGTAGTCTCCTTACTCTGACTTTAAATGATTCAGTAAGGTGAAACTCCGCTACTGCTATACTATTAATATTTCTGGTAAAATGTTTAGAACATTATTTAATGATAATACATTACTCGCTCAACAATATTTCTATTATTCCTTCTCTTCTCACCCTCTTTTTCTAAAACATTGTATTTATTTTTACAAAAAATGAGGCAGTTTAATGTCCAAATTCTATCCTAATTTTTATGCATTTGGAACCTTACAATAGCAGCCACCATATACTTGCTTTTAAAAATAATTTGAAATAATTTAAATAATAATTTTTATGTTTCAGAAAATAAAAAAGCAATCATAAATATACAAATAGTTAGAGAATGACTCAACCATACTTTTAAGTTCTCTAATTCATGTTTACTCTTTATTATTGTTTCCAAAAGAATACCAATCAAGCACACTAATTCATCATAGAATCTAAATGATAGTTTTGATTAAAAATTTTTATGAAATCAATTTCTGAAATCCATTAGTAAGCTTAGGTCCTAATCACTAGCTCTTGCTATGTATAATTTGCATGTTAGGCTTATCCATTTCAGGGTGATTAATGGTAAATCCAAGTATCTGATCACACTATTTATTATGAAACAAATCATCTTCTTCCAATTTTCTGGAGAAGCCATCAAGATCCTGGCACCTCAAGTACAGTTATTTCAGAAATGCCCTGGGATTGGAACTGATGGTCTCATTTTTTAGGCATGCTTGGAATGTTCTTCTGTCCTCTAGGTCATTAGCCAATCTTGATCTATCAGTGATTAAAGCCACTGGCTTTGGAAAGAAAGCTGGAATTAAGATCATTCTTAATGTCACACATTAAAAAAAAAAGAAGATATTCTTCAGTTTGATGATGTCTTCTTATAAAATAGCCATGGTTCTGTTTTATAAAAAGTGAGGAACTATATCATTTATGTGTTTTCATCATTCAGCAATGAATGGCAGGTACATGGTAGTTTTATAATAAATTTGTGTTGAACTATGGTCAGTTGTTTTATTAGTGAGTTTATTGCTTATCAGTATTAGTGAATGTGATATATTTGTAAACTAGACTCCTTCAAACCAATTATTGTGTGATTGCTAGTATACTTACAAGGCTAAGAATAAGAAATCGTAGAAGTCATTATTCAATAACTATTTGTTGATGGAGTTGGTAAGTGTATACAAAATAGTTTCAATGTCTTTTTCCCCCTCTTGGATGAGAGCCATAAAGAAAAAGCAGATCTCAACCCCAAAACCACAAGGAATTGACAACTACCTGAATGACTTTAGCTATGAAGTCTCCCAGAGTCTCCAGAATAAACCTCTGCTTGACAAATATTTTGAGTGTGAAAGTTTGAGTAGACAACCTGTGAATGTGCACTTGGGTTTCTGACCTACTGAACTGGGAGGTAATACATCTGTGTTGGTTTAAGCCCTTAACTTTGTGATATTTTGTTACACAGTGACTGGAAACTAATACAGAAGGTTTAAGTGGCTGAAGATATGTATACACATACACACTATACACACACACACACACACACACACACATATATATATATGTATAGTATTTTAATAAAATTTTTCATGAAATTTTAATTTTGTTTATATCTCAAAACCATTATTTGAGAATTATATTCAATCTCTAAAATCATGTTACAATTGTCTTAAAAAACCTTCATTATGAACAGAATAGCTAATAAGTATGAAATGTTTTTGTTATTCTTTCCAGAAATGTGCTCTCTTGAATCTCACCGAGGAACTCATTTAAAAGTAAAAATTAGCTATACAAGAAAAACAACCCTAAACTGGTGTGTCTTCACACCTTTTTCAACACTTGAGGGGCATATTTCCTCTTCATCATGTGTAGCAGGTTTTAATTTAATCTAGAAGTAAGAGAAAGAAAAATATTGTCCGTATACACTGACTTTCAGGTTTTTTTCTGTCTTTTAAAAGAAATGTTCTCATTTGGTTTTAATATAGTCCTTAAAATGTGACACTTTCCTGTAGATAATATTTGTAGTATATCCTAAGAAATCAATTGTTCACTGCATTTTTCATGTATACAAGCAAATATAACACTGATATAGCAGAGTCCCAAGCTCTGTGTAATATGATTTCATTGCTAAATCCTTATATTGTATGGCCTGGCATTTTGATTAATACATTGAATTCCAGAAGGCTTTCAATCTCCAGACAATGTTCACCCAGAGAGTCACAGGTGTATTGCCAAAACAGTAAAAATAAACTTAAAAGAAAATTAAATTAAAATATAGTTCTTAAACATATTTTTATATTACTTGGTTATGGAAAATATTCCCAAATATTTTGTCTGATATATGCTGAAAACTACACAATATATATTTTATTTCTGAAATAAATTGAAAGCCTTGTGTCTCAAAAGAAAAAATAGATTGATTGAAATACAAGGTTTACTCTATGGCAAGAGTTGTTAACTTCAAGTCCACAGATATCTGAGGAGTTTGCATATAGTCAACAGGAGTTTTGTGATATTGGACAGGGAAAAAGTTATCTTTATTTTTACTGACTTCTGTGAAAGTGGACAACAAGTTACAGAGATATTAGGGGTATGTATGGCTTAGATATCACAGATATTTTCCTATTATCTTATAATTTTTAAAGTTTTCTCAACATATCTTTTATGATAATTAATTTAAAGTTTTGTTAGTGATTTGTCTTAACACTAAATCTTACCATTTAATATGTTGAAAAGAAATTCTGTGCCCATACACCACATAGTTAATTACATAATAATTTGATAAATATATTTCAATATAATTTGTGCCTGAAAGTATTTTATTATAAATATTTAAAATATTATTTTGATAAGGTGTCTATAAACTTCACAGGGTTACCAAAGTGGTTGATGTCCCAAACAAAGACTAAAACCCTTAGGTATTTAACCAAAGGAAACAAAAATACTACCTTGAAAAACATATGTGACCCCTGAAGCCATACTCATTGCAACATTATTTACAATAGCCATGACATAGAAGCAACCTAAGTGTCATCAACATATGAATGGATAAGAGAATATGATACATATACATATGCAATGGAATATTAGTTGGCCATAAAAAAGGAAATCTTATTCATTCATGATAATATGGATGGACCTTGAGGGCATTATATTAAATAAGTCAGGCAGTAAAAAACAGACACCATATAATCTCACTTACATTTAGGATCTAAAACAAAAATAAATCTGTGAATTTATAAATACAGAGGACAGATTGATAGTTACCAGAAATTGGGCAGGGCTGGAACTGAGGAAATGGGTAGAATGTCAGAAGGTACACACTTCTGGTTATAAAATAGGTCCTAAGAATGTAATGTACAGCCTGGTAACTACGTTTAATAACACTGTACTATATATTTGAAAGTTGCCCAGAGGGTACATTTTAAAAGTTCTCATCATAAGAAAAACATTTGTAACTGTGTGTGTAACAGATGTTCACTGGAAATACTGTGGTGATTATTTTGCAATATTTTAATAAAAATATTGAATCACTATGTTGTACACTTAGAACTAATATAATGTTAGAGGTCCATCACATTTCAATTAAAAAATTAACATTATTTATTCAATGGCATTTTCCTCCTTGAATTATTATAGTTATGATAATTTTGATAAAGTCCTTGAGAGATTTTTACAAAAATCACCAAAAATATATTTCCCTTTGGTAGATAAATATGATACAACTTTCATCCTCCAAAGTTGAAGTTGTTTTCAGAATAAACTCAAATATTCACCCTGTCATTTAGTTGATGTGTTGCTGTCTGAAATGTTGATTGATGGTTGACAGCATTGATGTCATAAATTATGCATGCCAATTTGGTGAACACAATTAAACTGAAGCAGTATGGGTAATTTAAATAATTACATGTATAAATAGTATTATTAGTCTTGTCAAAATCTGCACCTATACTAAATGTCAGCATTTAGTATCAACAAAGAATATTAAGGATTCAGGGTTTTGCATCATGTGCTTGGGAGAGTAATTTCAAGTTCAATTACTTGTTAAAATAAAATTAGCATACATTTGTCTGGCAACTTTTGTTTTTGACTTTTATTTAAAGTTTGAGTCAGAATGTACACTGTAAAATTTGTATTATTTTTGTTGTGTAATGGTATTTGGAAGTTAAAAATCATCTTTTTCTAATACATGGGAGAATTTGTTAGCTATATTAATTTTTTCCCAAATACATCATAACTATATTATTAAAGAAACTTCTGCATGTACAACATCACTGTGATTAATAGTAAATCATGTGTTTCAGTTTTTGAGCTACACCCTTGGGTGGATAAGTTGTGTTGATTGGCTTTTGGATTTAATAGTGATATGTATTTAACACTGAAGAGTTACCATATTAATAGAATACTGTTAAAGATTACAGTGGCTTTTTCAAAACTAAAGAGTTGGAGAAAATAAAAACTCAAAGAATTTAAACAGTATTGCAGTTTAGCCCTATCCAGGGAAATCATAAATTTTTCCACTTTAATATTCTTCTTCCAACTGTGGGTTGTGTAGAGGACATAGGCTGTTGAGTAAATCTTTACTTATCCATTTAAGTGTTACAAAGTACTTATGACAAGATTCCTAGACAGTTATTGGACTATTTATTCATGAGATAATATTTTAATATTTAAAAATATGAATTTACTAAATGTTAGGAACTGACTTCAGATTATTTGGAATGCCAATATCCATTAATTTTACTCATTTATGCTGATGAATATCCCTTCCATTCTAAGAGACATTATATATTCACTTGGGTAAAATAAAATTCACTTTCAAATTAGGTGACTTAGTAATGGTATGTTATTATTAATTTTAATCCATTTAATTGATACTTACAGAATGCTAAACATATCTTCCACTCAAAGATATATTTTTTCACAGAAAATGACTTTATTCAAGATAAATTTTATTTTAAATAATATAGTATGGAAAATTTTCCTAAGTATTTTAAATCAGAAAAATCAATATTAAATATTTCCTTGTTAAATATGATATTCTACACATTTTTAAACAAATTTTTAAAAAAGATTTTATTTATTTATCTTTGGAGGGGAAGAGTTAGGGAGAGAAATATCAATGTATGGTTGCCTCGTGTGTGTTCCCTGCTGGGAACTGGCCTGCAACCCAGGTATGTGCCCTGACTGGGAATAGAACCACAGTTGTTTGGTTCACAGGCCCGCGCTCAATACACTGAGCTACACCAGCCAGGGCTACACATTTTTAATTTTAAAATAAAAATTGTATAGTCATCTATGAAAATTATTATTGCCTATGTGCTCTACAAGACCTTAAGAATGCTAATGAGAACATAACAATTCTGATTCACACTAAACATGTTAGAAAACTGTCTGGAATGCAGAAACAAATCCATTAAATGGGAATTTATTAGATTCTTCCCTTAGTCCTGGGTCTGAATTACCACATTTTGCAATGTATAATGCACATTTCTTTGCCCAAAATTTTGAGGGAAAAATAAGGATGCACATTATACATGGGTATAATGATTATATGTGATGGGCATAATAAAGGTTATAATAATCCCATGTATAATGCATACAAAAACATGGGTGTGCATTGTACTTGGGAGCACATTGGACCAGCAAAATACAGTATGCCCATCAGGGTTTTCCTACCAAGTTGGTCATTATACCTATATATGTCACAGTCACACATGTTGTAAACTTGCATACATTTAAGTTTCCAAATGAGTGATACGGAAAGAACGTTCTATAGGCTCATGAGAATAGAAGGAGGAAATGTAATCTGGTAAGAAGGTCGACCTTGCCTATGGGTAATTTTAAGAGAAAAAGGGAGAGTCTTTCCATCTAATATCCATGCATAATTACACACACACACATTTAGTATTTTGGAACATTTGTAATTTTATAAATTATACCATAATTAATCATTCCAACAACTCTATGAATAAATAAAGTCAGTCATCTCCATTCAGTAACTAAATTGGCTCAGACATGGAATTATGTGTAATTACCCAAGGCAAGTGAATAGAGAAGGGATGACCATTTCCACTATGTGCCCTACATGCTCCCACCACACAATACCAGGAGAAACATGGAAAGGGAGAATGTGCAAAAACTGTAAAATAAAGACTATATTCTGAATGGACTAGTTGGAGGAAAATATTTTGACATTGAAAGAACTCATTAAGGTTAAAAAAAATTATCCATTTGGGCACCTACCAATGGGCACATATATTAAGAATACAGCAGTAAATTGAAAAGTCAAGGAAAGTCACTAATCTCATGAGGCTTACAGTAAATACAGAAAACAAATGTGTAAAGAATTAATGGTAATAGTTACTATGAAATGGGTATAGGGTTCAAGGAAGCCATTTTAGGCAGGAGTAGTTAGCATAAACGTGATAAAAGCTTACAAAATTCATCACTATCTTTCCTTGTTTGGTGGCAGATGTAGAAACAATTGTGTCATATATTTAGATTCAGCAATTTAAAAAGTAGCAGACTTCCAGCTCTACAAAACCATAAAGCTGACTCAAAGAAAGACTGTTGAAACCACAGGGTGGGTCCTGTCAATATGCATGAACACCCACCTTCTGAGCACTAGCCTCTCATTTCGCTTTCTTGGCTGTTTTCTGGGAACTTGTCATTAGTGTGTCAAAACTCTGTCTGCAAATGGTGCTCCTATCTTCATAAGTGTACTTTTAGCTAAAAGTAAAACATCTCCTCATAGTCCATGAAAAATGCTTACAATTTTCCTTGCAAGCAAATACATAAGAGGAAACAAGCTCAAATACTGTGCTGTCCAATACAGTAGCTACTTGGCACATGGGCTATTGAGCACTTGAACTGTGTCTAGTCTCAATGAAGAAGGGCTGCCAGTGTGAAATATACCCTATAGATTTAAGACTTTTAAAAACATTGGGTTGAATAAAATCTTACTTAATTTACTTGTTTCTACTCTTTTTAAAATATGACTACAAAAATATTTAAAGTTTTATGTATGTGACTCACATTAAAATTCTACTGGATAGCACTGGTCTAGAGAGAAGGGACTCGAAGACTAAGAACTAGGCTTAATCCCAAATTAATGGGTCTAACCCTGGAAAGATAATTCTGACAAGATGTATTCTTCTGGCAATTAAAAATTAAAGTACTTGCCCTGGCTGGTGTGGCTCAGTGGAGCAAGTGCTGGCCTGTGAAACAAAGGGTCACCAGTTCGATTCCTAGTCAGGGCATATGCCTGGGTTGCAGGCCAGGTCCCCAGTAGGGGGTGCACGAGAGCCAACCACACATTGATGTTTCTTCTTCTTCTTCCTTTCCCCTCTCTCCAATAATAAATAAATAATATTTAAATAAATTAAAGAACTTGACACTATTCTGTTGACAGTATATTGTGAATTACATGTATAACTATGGCTACAACATGACATCCATTCACTACAACCTGCTTAAAAAATCCCCCAATGACCATTTGGATGTACCTATTGCAAAAGACAGTTAAGATGCTAGAGCTGTTCACTTTTGCTTTAGAGGATATTAATGTTTTTTAAGGACCACTCTCATTTTGCAATTATCCTGCAGACTTCAAAATGTTGGTACTGGTCAGGAATATCTTAAAGCAACAATTCAATCCTTTTGAGAAGAGTCTAAAGCATTGCTAAATACATGATATCCAAGCATAACTGTATTACCATTGTTTTTACGTTCAGTTAAGAACACTAGCCTCAGATAATGTTTTGAGAAAACCATGTTTCTGTTAACACGAACACAATTTAAAATAATTGTACTGTTTATTTTTTCCAAACTGAAAGAATTTATTAAAAATAAGAATGCTCCATTAGACCCATGAATTTATGCATAAATTAATGTTAAGAATTATTTTGTGATACATATGTACACACAAATATATATAACATATACACAGAGCATACATACGCACATTTTCTCAACAAATGATCAGGTTTGCCAAAAATGCCAGAAATAAAAATAACCATACATGTAAAGCACAGCTAACTAATCCTAGTGGTTTTTCTAAATATACCAACTGGTTGAACATTTAGAATCAGTCACATACTTTTTCTTTCTTCCATGTAGAAATAATGGCATTGTTTAGGAGAATTTTGTCAGGTATGAGAGTTTTTAGTTAAAGGCGACTGATTTAATTGATGGCTCTCAAAATGTGGTCCCTGGACCAGCAGGATCAGCAGGATCAGCATCATCTGAGAATTTCCTAAACATGCAAACTGAACATTTCCCACCCTGCCCAGGTGTACTAACTCAGAAGCGTGGGTGAGGCCCATAAGTCTGTTTAAGCAAACCCTCCAGGATGATTCTGTTTTTGTTTTATTCTTTGATAAAGTTTGAGAACCACTGGACTAGAGAAAAACTTCAGTATGATAAATGATCTAAGAAAAATTTTAGTGTGCCAAAATGAAACCAGAATTTATTAGCTTTATGTGGCAATGAAATACACAGTCAAAATTCACAATATGCCTGAAAAACATTGTTGTACAAAATTTTTTTCTAAGGAAATAAACATATTACAGAACAAGAAAATCTCTCTCAATCCTACTTTTATATTTTCCAATCTTGCTTAGAAGAGGTACCGTGTAAATCCATGAATAGAAAGACACAGCAAGGCCAGCAATTTTATCTGTGCTTGGAACGGTGCCTGGTATATATTTAAGCATCATATAATTACTAGCTACTATTATTATTTTCATTGTTATTTTTGTTGTTATTGTTTTCTTTGCTAATGCAAATCCCTTAGAGGCATTCACAAGGTGAAAAACAAACTGCCATTGAACGAGAAAAAGAGGTCTTATGATGAAGTATTTTTATTTCTATAAACAATGTGAAATGTATTTGCCAGTGGCTTAAACACTGGGCTCTGAGAATACTGAGGGTTAAAATTCTACAAGAGGACACTTTGAAAATTTCCCCTGAGGTGCCGCCTGAGCGGTAGAAGAGAGAAGTGGCGTCTACACAGACACAATGTTCCTAGCAAGGCAAGGTGGCTGATAGTGTGTGCATGTGTGTATGTGGCAGTGGTGGGCATTGGCTTGGTTTGCTAGGCCTACCACTACAGAGCACCACTGGCTGGGTGGCTTAAATCTAGACACTTATTGTCTCACAGTTCTGGAAAGTAGATTCCAAGATCAAGATGTCATCAGGGTTGGTTCATTCCAAGGACTGTAAGGAAAACATCTGTCCAGGCTGCTCACCTTGGCTTATAGTTGGCTATCTGTTTCTTCCACATTTTTACATAATCTTTCCTCTACACGTGTCTCTGCATCCAAAGTTACCCTTTTTATAAATACACTAGTTATATTGGGCTCGGGTCCACCCTAATGATCTCATTTGAATTTAGTACTTCTCTGAATACTATCTGTAAATATTTCCACTCTGAGGTACTGAGGTTTAGGATGTCTACTCATGAATCAGGATGGGGGCACAATTCAATCCATGATAGAAATGGTAATAGTTGGAGGTAAAATAGATTGCATTGAGATTATACAGCATTTTACATACAATTCCACATTTATACTTTTTTCTGCTGATGACAATACATCATTGGATTTTAAGGAGGAGAATGATAGGAAGTGCTGTCTGGGAGCCACGGGCAATAATAATTAAAATGAGAGGAAACTGGGAGAGTCAAAGGCTTGAGTCAACAGTCACATGGAAAGGCTGCTTAAATATAAGTGGGCGGGGAGTCTGAAGAGCTCAGAGTAAGGGGCCTTCAAGAGTATCTCAGATGAAGAAATGTATGTGTTCAGGGGCTTTTGTTGTTCTTGTTTAAATAAAAGAAAAAACAGGACATCATTTCAAAATAAGCTCTAAGATTTTAATTGGGCTCATTATGGGTGGTGAAGACAATAGAGAAGAGGCATGATTAAGTAAAGTATATATGAAATTAGGTATGGAATAAAATTCAGGTCCAGTATGCAGTTAGATAAAGGCCAGTGGAGATTTGGGGTTAGGAACATCAAGTTAGTACAGGGAAAGTATAAAACCATGGGGATCAATAGCACTCCGCAGAAACTTAGAGAAAGGGT
>PVKM010034945.1:0-15351 GCA_004027735.1 Carollia perspicillata
TCGGTGATAGAGACCTTGCTACTTAAAATCGCTTTGCAGGCAGTCCAGTGAAATTAAGGTTCTCAAACAAAATTTATCATCAGTTCTGCTAACATTTATAGATTGCATTAACAGTTTCTTGTACAGTATCACTTTCGACTTCAAAAACCAAATGGATGTGGAAACATCCAAACTTTCTTATGAGAAACTTAACTGCCTTAATCAACCTTAAGAGTTGAATTTCTGATACATATTTTGCTTCTCATGAGTATTTTTTTTTTTTTTTTTGCAGGGGAAAGGCAGGTTTCTAGTTCTTTGCTGTTGTTTTTGTTGTTGTTCTGTTGGCTGTGACATGGCACCAGGCTGCACCTCAGTTCAGTAACCTCGGTACTAGAGTTCTGGCTAAGAAAAAATTCAGAGCCAAGGCTCAACTACAAGAGAAAATTGATTTAGAAAGTCACAGAGGTAGACGAAGTGAGCTGTAGAACACATGGGCTTAGCAAACAAGATGTAGATGCAACAGAAGGGCCCTTGGACCTTAGAAGAAAAAAGGAGGCAAAGAAAACACGCCTGGAGGAAGGAGTGGGGAAAGGCTCAGCATGCTCCACAGACAGAGCCATCAGACCTAAAATTCTTTGTAAGTACAAACACCTTTACAATGAGGTTCTGCAGGAAACTCTGTAGGGAATTTTAAATTGCATTCAACTTTGAAACATACTTTTGTACGTTTATTTTGGTGGAAGGTAGAAAGGAAAAAGGAGAAGGTATAACAGGGATGATGTGGGCTCCTGAGGGTAGTGGGAGGATTTGAACACATGCAGAGTGTGACCCCAGGTTTCATACTATCCGATATATGACATTTTGGAGAGAAACTTGACAAGAAATGATAATGGATCCAATATCAACGAGAGCTTGGAGGAGAGCTAGTTGTCCAGATGGATATGTCATGGTACTTTCTCCAAGGCGGAAGGAGACAAGGTTCAGAGTAGAGTAATCAGCACATGCTGAGTTTGCCATGCCTGTAAGACATTCAGGTAGACATTAGGGACTCAGAATTTGACAAAGTGAAATTTCCTTACAAAACCACAATTGTTACATATTGGAATGCCAAACTGAAATTTCAGATGATTTAATAATATCTCTGAATTAACCAGAGACAAACACATACTTGTTGGTTAAATTCTTAACTTATTTAGCCTTTGAGTTGAGTAATTCATGGACTTAAACATGCTTGCTTATGTCTTTTAGCATTTTTTCAAAGGCAATTCAATTAGAGAAGAGGCTAAAATTGCTATTTAAATCCTATTAGTGTGAGGTCTGTGCTGTGATCTGAATGTTTGTATTTTAGTGGAATTTCAGTGTAACTGGTATATCATATTTCTGACATACGCAGCCTTTCCTCCTCACTCTCACAATCTCTTGCAAGCTATCCAGTGACCCATGTTGAATTAGCAAGTGACAGGAAATCCCTTTAAAGACTCAAGACTCCGTGAGTGCTATTGCCTGACAAGAAGCTGTCCCAAAAAGAACTGAAAGCTTTTAATCCTGCTGGGTTTGTAGACAGCGTTAGAGAATGAGGAATTGGCCAACACTATGCAAGTTATGAATTACATTTTTTCTACTTTCATCCTTGTATGCGTTTGGATGTTTAATTATATTTTTTTTATTATGAGTGCCCTATGTATGAATGAATACTTTTGTAACTATTTTACTGAAGTATTGAGATATCAGGGTCTAACTTTTGGATTGCATGAGGAAAGATAACAAGGAAACAAATTTGGAGATGTAAGATTATTTGGGAGGGCCAGGAAAGTCTTGTATTAATCAGTTTGTTTTCCTGAACATTTTCACTTCTTTCATAAGTACCTTTTCAATTCTGAATATGAGTAAAAGAGCCAGGTGAAGCATACAAAAGACTTCATTGCAATCAAATAAAATAAAACACCAACAAAAAATGAAAAACATTTCCTCACAAAATTGTAAATACATTTATATATAATCACCAAAATCACCCACTGTTTCATGTTTTCACTAACTTCCTTGTACAGGTGCTCATGCCTGGTTTATTCCTTGTACCCCAAGCCCCATCTCTGCATCTACCTGTGACAGCATCATACATTGAAGCTCAATATAGTATGAATCCAAACAGCATGAAACTTTGGTGCTAAACGTTAGAAAAACCTACTGTGGTTAAGTCACAATGTGGGGGCTTCCGCCCTCCCTAATGAACTATGACCACCAGACATGGAGTTTGGAAACCCTGTCTCCACTGCATTTCCCTCAGGGACCAGAGCAATCGAGGGCCTGGAGGGTGTCAGTGACCCTCGCCCTGCAGCATGTGGATGGGGTCTGAGCTCATAGCCTGTGTTTCACTGTGGTACTTTCAGGCTGCTCCAGGTCAACCACATGTCATCTCTCAAATTCACTCAAATTTAAATAAAAATGATCTAAAAGAGTTGCCATAAATGCCATATTTTGAAATTCGCAATGAAAGTGTTGATTCATTTTCCGAATTTCTACTCCTCAATGTCTCATCCGCGTGGATTTCCAACATAGCCCTCCCTGATGGATTGGTGAAGAGGAATTTTGTAGATTGGATGAAAGCAGACCGGCCCTGTTGAAGATCAAGGCTTAGTCTGGCTAAGTAATTGCTCTCGCAACTTAATAAAACCCATCATGATGGGACTTTGGGTCTCGACAAAAAGGAAAATCTTCCCGTATTTGTGACCGACCAACGCGTCTTTCAGATGAGCCCATGTCCTCAATTAAAGGATTTAGGCCGTGCTATGAGCTTAGTCCGGGGTTGCTGAGGTTTGCAGCTCAAGTGCTCCGACTCTAAGTGATTTAGGCCTTAAAATATTCTGGTCCTAAGAAAGTTATATATGGTCTGCCTAAAGGTGCGTTTCCCAACTTGGTGGTGATTTTGCCTTCCTGGGGACGTTTGGTAATATCTGGAAACACCTGTGGTTTTCGCACTGGTGCGTGCTCTTGGCGTGGAGTCGGTAGAGACAAGGGATGCTGCTAAACATCCTACCATGCACAGGACAGACCCCACAACAAAGAATCACTGGTCCAGAAATGCCAGTCGTGTGGCTGTTGAAAAACACTGGTCCCATGTCATTGTCCTGCTGACATATCGGAAGTAGCAACTGGCACTGGAAGGAGGCCTGGGCCAGGAGCCCCAAAGCGAGTGTTGCTGTCGTGAGTAAGTTCCTCCCACAGAGGTTTGGAAGAACATTTTGACTCGCTAACTGTGCTTGATTGCTTAGATCGTAATGCCTCTTACAGGCTGATCTCACCTGGGCTAATTAGCTGAAACTCCAGCTCATGCACATGGGTGTTCCAGGAGCACAATGGGGGAGAGGATGACGCCATGAAGAAATGAGGCTTGTCAAATTAGTTGTAATTAAAAACAGCTTAGGCGTCTGTGCCCTGTTGAGATCAAAATGCTATTTGAGGTTGAACTGTTACTTAAAAAGGGAATCTGATATATGAAAATAGCCGCAAATGAACTCCTTTATGCTTTCCAGAAAGATTAAAACAAGCATTATTTTTTAAAAAATTTCCTCTTAGTTTCATTCAGACCTGGTACGTCTCATGAGCTTCCTTACACATTGCTCCTCATTTTACTATTGGGGAAGAACATTCCCTGTTGGCAATGTCAGAAGTGACACTGGCCCCAATTTCATATTCTCCCTCAAATCTGAAATGCTCAAAGAAACACAAAGGTACCGCCAGCGAACCATCCACACCCAGGTTCCTCTGTATTGTGTATCCTCAGAGTTTTCCAGAACATGGACTTACATGTTCTAGACAGAAAGTATGATGTTAGAGGTGAGAAGGGAGGTATAAAATCAGAAAAGACCATCATCTAACTCAGAAAGTGGTAAAAAAAAACCCTGCTCCAAGTAAAGATATTTGAACTAAATTTTGGAGGCTAAGTTAATAAGGTAAAACAAGAATGCGAGGGGTGCGAATGAGAAAGAATGGATTCAATTCAGCATGTAGGCAAATCCTAGGAGATAGACATTTCAACAAAAAATTCCAAATGTGTTTTAACTCGGGCTAGTTTGCAGACTTGGATTCAGGCACAGAATCATAGAGTCTTAGCTTTGCTCTTGGCTCCTATCAAAATAAGGCTTTTAATTCTCCCAGCGGAATGGTCCGTTAATACTGAAATACCTTGTGCTTTTACCTGCTGACTGTGTGTGTGTGTGTGTGTGTGTGTGCATCAGGGTGAGTTAGTTCGAACAGTATCCAGGAGGTTTCAGATGTATTGGAACGTATTCATTTCTGAGTTAAAGCTACATATTCTTTTCTGTTAATGAAAGTTTTAATTAGATTCACATTTAATCTTTTGTAATGACCTGATAGAAAAATACTACTTTGGTTGAGCTAAGGAGCTAGTCACTGCGGCACATTCTTAGAGAAGACTTTCTCCTCCACATTAAGGAGCCACCTAGGAACTGTTTATTTTCTTCCCTCACAGTCACCCAGCTGCTACTTCCATTTGTGGTCTTAGTGCTAATTGCATAATGTCCCTAATTTATACCCGCTGGTAGATCTGATCACCGCATTACCTGGAGGGCAAGCTTTAATTAGAGAAATTTCTGAACAAATGGCCTAAAGTGCTTGTTTAGCATGATTAAATGCAAGAGGATTCCCCCCATTTTTAAAAATGAGCATTTACTTTATACTAAAAGTTTGCAAATAAAAAGCAACATCGGTTCTAATTAAGGCCTATAAAATGAGCAGCAACATTACCCCTGAAAACCAATTGGATTTTGTTGTTTGCAGCTGAAATATATGTGACTCAGTGCTGCATTTATTAAATAGCTCTTGGCATTTCTACTTTGCCTCTGTCAGAACTAACAAGGTGAAACAGCAAACTGATTGAAAGAGGATAAACTGTGAAAAGATGATACACTGACGTGTAATGCTAATTCAGCCATGGCTTATGAAAACAGATTAGAATCCTGTGCGTTCTCACCTGCGCGTCTCCAGGCACTTGAACTAGCTAACATTAAATTAAACCTTCCAAGTTGTTAATAGGTAGCAAGATGCCATATGAATTAATATGCAATCATCTCACAGTCAACTCGAGTGCAAATAAGATAAATATCATAATAGGATCAACAAACTTGGAGAATCAAAAAAATAATTAAGGCCAACTTCATTGTTTAGATGGAATACTTTGGCTTAATGTCAATGTCATAAAACAGTGCAGTGAAACAAATCTGACTAGGAGAGCTTAGAAATCTCCATCATTTTCCATCAACCTCTGTGAAAAGTGAATTATTCTTAATAATCAGCCAATTTTTTGATGCCTCCTTCTGCTTGATCTCTTTTGGAAAATACATTAAGTTTAGAAATTGTATGCCCTGTTTGAATACACAAGCAGGACATAGTAAAGTATGATTGATTATCTGATTCTTTTGAGAAAACCTTTAGATTGGCTTTTTATTTTTATTTTGGATCCTTGACATCAACTTTCTTAGTGAATATTAGCACTGGCTGCAAATTAAAATTAGTTTTTTAGAATGTCAATGCCTCAACCCAGACCAAGTAAATCTGATTACATGGAGATTTATTGTAGACATAGGAATTTTTTACAGGTGGTTCTTACATTTCTGATGCACAATGAGGGCTGAAAAACCACCAGCATAATCATTGACTGAATCGCACTTTAAGTAGTAATTTTCCGTCAGGAGTCTGGATTGAGAGCTCAAGGACCAAGATTACCATTCCCTCGTAGTTACTATTTTATGACATGACCCTGAGCACACTGCTCAATTTCTCCTGGATCCAATGATCGATAATCTCATGTTTCCAGTTAAGCCAAGGAATTAAATTAATATTATTTTCATTATATGTTCATTACCTCTAGCATACAGTGCCAAAACCAGCAGAACAGATAATTTTCTTGCTCTCTGATGTCTCTTGTCATCAGGATAGTTCCTATTACGAAGTGATTTCAGTAAGTGAATCCCATCTCCTGGGGAATAACGGGCAGTTACTGTGCCTGATGGGGGCTTAGTGTACTAAGTGCAGCCTCTATCTTTACTAAGGAAGGGCTCTCTCTGTTGTTCATCATGGAAACACCATGTGTATCACCTGGTGGAGCAGTGTGTTCCATGTACCCAGGGTTGTAAAAGGACAGTTGAATTTACAGTAAACTAGACCTGTGTGAAAATTTAGTCCATAAAGAAATTCCCATTTATCGTATGGGCATCCACTGACTCACTCAAAGACTCACTCGTGGCTTTATGAATTCAATGATTCATTCATTCATTCATTCATTCATTCATTCATCCGTCCATTCAATACTTTGCTGATTCATTCATTAAACAAATATGTATTTGCCTGGCAACAGATTAAATAGTAGGCATACAATGTCAGAAGCCCCCAGCTCCCATAGTAATAACCACTCATTAGGTTTATGCTCCCCTTATTTGTTTCATTTCTTTGCTTCTCAGGTTTTCCCAGATTATTCATAATAAGTAACAGGCAGCCGTTATATCACCAGGAGGAAAAAGTCTCCTGAAATGGAGTCAATAAAGAGGAGAATCAAGTAACAGAAAAAGTAAGACTGATTCCATATTATATTAATTGAGCTCCTGGGTTTAAGCTGTATCTATAGCTACAGTTTGTACTTTTCATTTTTGGGGCCAATGAATTTCCTTGTTTGGCTTAAATAAGTTGGTTTATCATTTGCAAACAAGAGTCATGACATATATTCTAATATCTTACTCTTAAAAAGTTACATTTTTACCCTTCCTTGCTTTTTAGCAAAATTTATTAATTTAGCCATTCATGCATTTTAACAAGAGATGGGGTCAATAAAAAAAAGATGCTGACTTTCTTTACAGCTTACAATATATCAGGACTATCTGAAGATGATGTTTTACTCAGGCTGCCATACCAAACACTATATACTGGGTGACTTAAGCAATAGAAATGTAGTTCTTTGTTCTGGAGGCTGAGAAGTCCGAAATCAAGATGCCAGCCCATTTCATTTCTGGCGAGAGTTCTCTTCCCAGCTTGCAAACAGCTGCTTTCTCATTCTATCTTCCTCTACTGATAAGTCCACTAATTCTGTCCTGAGGGCCCCACCTTATGACCCAGTCTAACCCTAATTACCTAATGACCCAGAGCTCCGTCTCCAGAAACCATTACACTGGGATTTCCACTCAGGAATATTCAGTTCATAATACATACCTAGATACTTTATTTTTCAGACCATAAGACACACTTAGGTTTTAGAGGAAAAAAATTGGGAAAAAAATTCAAAGCAAAAAATGTGACCAAATATTTAATAAAATAAATAACATAATATTTCACCAATGTAAATGTAAACAGAAGTCAACAGCAGCATTAACAACCATTATTCCTCCCAAATTAGGGGAGGGGAGATGGTGCATCTTATAGTCTGAAAAATATGGTAATATTAAATAGAGGGTAATTTTTTAAAACTCAATTTTGAAATTTCTGTATGTGTATCATTTATGCTTTTTTCCTTTTAAATATTTTGCCATCTCCCACAAAAAAGACAGTTTAAGAAATGATCTTCTCTAAAAGAAATTTAGAAAATATGGACTCTTTTTATAATAGATTGGAGGAAGCTGGTTTATTAACTTCATATCTCCTTGTTTAATCTTTTTCTTTGGGGGGGTCTTTTTTCATTAAGCAAAATAGGTGTTTGGAATTTTTTTTATCTTTTGTCAATTAATAACATAGATATTATGCTTAAGTAGTAGCTTAAGGAAATTTTGAATTTCATAATCTTGTCTTGGTAATCATTTACAACTTATTAGATTTGGTTAGTGTGTCCCTCAAATGATTACCAGAGGTTACATACTTAAGTTATTTCACATTTTAATTTTTTACAATAACAAATGACACCGAAAATGAAAAATAAAACTTTTGTATTTGGATTTGTCCATTTTCAGAATAGTATAACTTTACTTATCAAAATATGAGCTTATTCAAAAGACATAGTTGTTCTAAAACGGTTAACTAATTTATAGTGCAACTAACAACGTGTATTGTTTTTTATATCAGCTCTAGGTGTTAATTTTAAGATATTTTGCAAATTATTAAACAACATCCTCATAGTTGGTGATGAGAAAAGCATAGAGAAATATAAAGAACTAAGTAAAAATTGTCCATAATTTTGCTACTTGTGCATTCTCTTTTAACTGCTTTTTTGATAAATCTGGTTTTATGAATTTTGTATCTCCTGATTATACAATATTGATTTTATTTTTAAAAGCCTTAATATACTATTTTAATTAAATTAACTACTTAAAATTTATATTTAAATAGCTATAATGATTAAATTTTATAATTATGACTGAGACCAAATTTGAAACACTATTTAATGGTAGAGGCTATTTCTAATTCTCTCTTACAAATGTTGCAACACGAAGGTTTTTGTGTATAATTTTAGTAACATATTTTGATTTTTTATTGACAATTATTGAATTGTCAATAGAAAAGCCTTAGAATTGAATTGCTATATGTATGAGTTATATCAAATAGAAATTACCATTCAGAAAATCTTAGTATTCACTGTTTTTTGACAGTCATAACCAACTCAAAGCCTAGTAAAAGATAGAAAAAACTCTAGTCATTAATAAATAAGACGCACATGTACACACACATTAAAATGGCTTTCTAGAAAGCCTTACGCTAATATGCTTTTATTACTGTTTTGAGCACTAAATTGTATGTGAACATATGGATGCAGAAAATACATGAGAAATAAACAACAGTATTTATCAAAACAAAGCCTGTCATGTGTGTCTGATTATTTATTCAATCATTAGATTTAGTGGTCATAGTAGAACAAGTTGTGAAATTTTAGGGCATTTGGTAGAATTTTACACACAAATTAACATGAAAATATTTTATATGACAAGATGTCAAATCAAATCATGTCGAAATAGTTTTTGATTAATCAAAACAGAGACACTTTTGTAACCAGCTAAGCCATTAACTAGGTGTTTGATTGCATAATGATCATTTCCTTTTGTTATCTCAAATTTATTCTTCACTAACAGAAACTGTATGCAAACAATTCCAGATCCCACTTAAAAGTCTCTAAAGAGACATTCAGGATTAATAGGGGAATCAGCTGAGACTTTTTTAGAAGTGACAAACACGCCATTGACATTTCAGGTAAGTGAGACCTCCAGGAATGCTGCCAAATCCAGGTGCTCCTGCATCTATTGTAGCATTTGATGTCATTGGGACCTCTTTTCTCTGTCCGTGTCTCTTTCTCTATGTTCTAACTTCCTTGGTGTAAGTTTCATGTTTAAGCAATCCACACACCCCGCCGCCATGATGGTAGAAGAGTGTATTCTTATTGCTGTGCAAGCAAATATCTCATGCAAATAGCTATTGGCCATTTCAGGTTCATGGGGTCCCTAGTATTCACTATCTCAGTGAAAAAGAAAACTGAACCTCTAGCAATAGTTCTAGCAAGTGAGGACTCCAGGTGGCCCTGCTAAGGTGCACCGAGCCCCCTCTCAATCTCTGTGTACCTTTAGAGGCCATGTCTGAGTCATCTGCTCTCAGTGTCCCACAGGAAGTGAGGTAAGGAGAAGGAAAGTAGGGAAGCTATGTCTCAGCACATAGATGGGGACATGGTTTCTAAAAGCCAAAATTAATTAATTATTATTATTTTTTCTTTCTAGAAGTGGGGAAGAATTTAAAAAAGGCATACAGCACACATCCCTACACTGGTAATTGAATCCACGGGTGTTGGTCTAGCAGAGTTTGGCATGATGAGTATATGATCCTCATTGTCAAAGAGCGAGTCGATACTTGTATTAATTTTAAAGTGGTTGTTCTTAAAAAGTATCTGCTTTTATTCTGACATTATGTAATTAGCCTACCATGGAAATAATATTTTTATTCAGAGACTGGAGTGATTATACCTGCTTAAGAAACACTGAGGGAGCTTGCTGAGTGTCTCGGTCACCGGGTGCCAGTTAGCAGAACAGTGTGCCAGTGACAGGCCCTTCCAGGAGTGGACTGCGGGCTCAGTGGGCCCTAAAGAGGGACGGAGGACAAAGCAGTCTAAAGAGGTCAAGCTCCAGAGATCAACAGTACGTAGCTCATTACTGATTGACTGCTGCCTTTAGGTGACAGTTCTTTTGAGAAAACAAAAAGCTTGAAAAAATTAAAGTGAAAACAACTTGAATTTGATTGGTTTTGTTTCTCTAGTTAATGTTGAGCAGTCCACTAGAATTAAGAGAAGTTTTAAGGAATGAACTACATGTAAAACTTATACACACACACACACACACATGCAAATATACACACAAACATGTGTTATATATGACACATTGGTTAATAAATAAATCCTGTATATAATAAATAATATATAGGATACAAATAATAAATAAATCTTATATACATAAAATAGTAAGTGTATATATATACACATGTATATATGATTTATTTTTCTATTTTCCTGGGAGTGAAAACCCAAAATCATTTAATGTTAATCACTGAATAGTAATTCATGAGAAAGTACCCATACAGTAGAAGGGAATATAACAGAAATTTAAGAATAGTCTAAAGTTGAGAATTCCAAAAAAAAATGGAACCAAGTCTGTATGATGAATCTCACATTGAACTTGGGTTCAGCGATAGACATAATAATGATGGAAAGACAAGGAGGGCAAATGGTAGTGGTTAGAATAAAGCTGGAGTTGCATTTAGCACCTGGGCAGGTAGAAGAGAAAGGCAATAATCCCTGAGAAATGTCAAGGTGGAAAAGAGTAGAGGTGGTTGACAGAGAGCTGGTGGGCAACTAGGCAGAACCCTGATTTACAAAGTTTATTTTTGAACCTGGACCAGCACCCTTTCTCTTATTTTCAAGGGCTCCCATGTTCCAGATGTTTGTTTAACTTCTCCCTTTTTACTCCTAATTTACCTGCTTCTCTTTCCTACCCATACATTTAGGGTTCTACTTTAGGGTAAAAAGAGATCTGGAATAGGAAAAAGACATATTAACTGGAGGGAAACACAAGCAAAGCAGACAGAGAAGAAAGTGCTCGGTATTCAGCAAGGTTGGCAGATGACATTAGTTATGGGCAGACAGGTCTGCAAAGTGGTGGAGGAGCCATCAGGGCAATTTTTCAACAACCCCTTCAAACACAGAATCTGACATGGTAGCCCTTTAAAACACTTAGGATAGTTTTTCTGACAAAAGCAATACCTAGAGCAGGGTTCAGCAGACCCTCTGTGAAGTTTTAGACTTTGCATGTATCCAGGGCCCTGTCACAACTCTGCTCGCAGGTGGTGAAATCAGCCACAGACAATATGTAAATGAACGGGCATAGCACAAATTTACATACACTTTTACTTACAAGGAATTAGCTAGCCTTTCACAGCCCCACTCAGTTTTTTTCTTTTCTGCCTCACCATCTCCTGTGGCCAACCTAGAAAATCCTTTCTAGTAAAATGTCACTTTTTTCTATGTTAAAGATGTCCCAGGTTTGCATTTTATTCAGTGGATATTTTCACCACTTCTTTTTTTTTTAAATCTGTGCAGAAGGACTAAGAGGATAAAAATAGAGCTTTCTGGGAAAGAAGGCATGAGAAGGTTGAGTGGCAAAGAGATCAGTGAAGCTTTCCCTAGAGCTTCGTGGGCAGAGCACAGAAGTGCAGATAGATAAGTCCCAATACTTGTCAGAGAGAGATTCAGGTTGTGTCTGTATGATGCTATCACAACCTGGTACCCTGGCTTGATTTTTTTTCACACACTCAAATAATTACTTTGACAAATTTTCCCACTCCATTGACCTTTGTTACAGGTTGTAAAGATGCAACCCGAAGCCCCTTTGAGACCATTAGTTTTTGATCCATTGCTTTTGTCCCAACAATAGCAATTTCACTAAGGGATTTATTTATTCTACTTGTCCCTGGAGACTTTCCTGTTCCCACTTAGATGTTACAGCATTTTCTATAGGCCTCTTTCTACCTCTTCCAACTGCCACTTCCCCCCAAACGGTCTCTCTTGAGACACACAAGTGGCACTCTCTGTTAGTCACATGAATTCTTTTACATTCCACTTTACTTTGTTGTTGATTTGCTAATTTTTCCAAGTACAAAGAAAGAACAGGCGTAGTTTAGCCTAGTTTCTGGGACTGCAATATCCAGACCAGTTGTCTTAATAGTTTAGAAAATATTGTCAGATTAAGATGTGTGAGTAGTTTTGAGACAACGATGGCCATGCTGAACTCCACGGATTTAAACAGTCCACCAAAACTTTTTAGCTACTTAGAAAAGATTGTCATTGAAACTTTCCTAAGCATGACTGGTGCATTATTTAAATTTTTCATAAGAGGGTTAAATCTTATCTATGAGTAACATTGCTTTTTTAAAATGTTAAATTATTAGAAATTAATATGCTATAGATATATGGTCAACCAGAGTAGCATTTTCCCTACCTATTACATGTGAAAAACAGAGTTTTTCTGAAACATGCATTTGCCCTTTCCACTCTTCTCCTTGTCAACAAGCAAATAATCAATCTCCTTCCTCGTAGAACCATTTTGAAGGTTAATGAAAGAGCTGGCAATTCTTTCATGCTAGGTCATTATTTTAGAGTACCTTCTTGATTTCTCTAATCATCTCTCTTTCCTTTGTGCTCCCTTTGTGGGCAAGAAATAATCAATTCTGGATTTTCTATTTTGATGATTTGTTTATGTACCTCTATACTCTTTAAATGGTGAGCTTTTCAAATGCAGGGGTCATATATTTATTAATTTCTGGACTTTTGGTACCTAGAATTGTACCTGGCAACCAGCAGGCAATTACATTTATTCCCAAATGTACATATATTTACTACAATTCATTGGTCAAAACACTGTATAACATTTTCCAGGCTTTGGGGCTGGATAATAGAATGTGGTCCTCTATTTGGTTATAATATATCTTTGCCTATAGGATACAGATAAATGGGAGAAGAGAAGGTATTTCTGTAAGGAAATGGTACTTGGTAGTTGACAGGTCATTTGAGAGGCTAGGTTGCCCAAGCTTCATCAACTGTGCAGACATGAAGTCCTTCAGATCCTCTCCATTGCAGATGGTCAGTGGAGAGCTACAGATCAAAAGGTTTCTTAACCAGCCCACCACTGACTTGATTCCCAGACAATCAAGTAATTGTGCGTTGACTTGTACAGGACTGCCCTTCACAATGGGAAAAATGTGATTCATCTTATTACTGTATATTTTGCCAACAGATTCAGATCAGTTGGTTAGAAGAGAAAAATTGGTTGTTGAGAGCAGAGGGTCAGGCAGTCTGAGTTTTGAATTCAAATTCCAAAGCTCACTCTTAACTGAGTGTGTGCCCCCTGGGTAGAGAGTTAATTAAAGTCACTTGGTGAAGTGAACTAATACCTAGGTGAGAAGGTGTTGTCAAGATCCAATGTGATGTAATCGACAAATACCCATTGAAGGCTTCTCTTCTGGATGGCCTTGTTCTCCTCTGGAACAAGAAACCCACAAGATCTTTCTCATCAGGGAACCTTATGTCCTAATGACCCTATAGAGTGAATACATCTGAAGACTGGGACAGCGTACAATGCCCTGTAACTGTTACTGCTGTTACTAGTGCAAATGATTAAATCACCTCCCCAACCATGGGTTACAGATCACTCTCACAGAACAGGTGCCTCCATGCAGTAAACAGAAATCTGCATGGCCAGCATTTTGTACTGTAATTTTGAAAGGAATATGGCCAGCGGCTGCAAAAATTCAGGATTTCAAGCCAAATGGAGGTTGAAATGCCAGGAAATATTGCAGATATCAACTCCCATCCTTTCAACTTACTGCCTTTTTTTCCCTATGGCTACACTATCTTCATTCCCTCTACAATTATCCAAAAGCAGGCCCTCCCCAACCACAACGGAGAGGGGGGGCCCATGGAACTTCTCGTAAGGAGCAAAGTGGTTACTCACCACAGACTGGAGAAAGCTAGTGAGCAAAGGGGTAACACTGTACTTTCCTGGACCACAGCCTTTCTTCATTTGGCAAAGAGATTCAGTTTGCATTTTTGAGGATGATGGGAAACAATGTTAACGTCATAACCTCCATCTATAGCATTTCTTTTAATGTCTCTAACAGGAAAACTGAAACTTATACTGCCCAATTGAAAAGAGGCTTTATTTGACCCAGGCATGTATTTAGCCTTCAAATACTTCCCTAGTCTCTGAGCCATAAACATTTAAAGGCCTAGGGTTTGTACCTTACAAGACAAAATAAAGGAGATAACACTTTACTGGTAAACAATCAATAGTTTCTTCAAAAAAAATCCTAGAATATCATTTTCTGATTTTTTTAGAGGGAAAAGTTTTATTTTGGTCTTTTAGGATTTTTCAGTAGTGCTGAAATAATTGTAGATTAGATTTGGAAGCAATGTATTCAGGAATAAAATCATGCACTGTGCAATAACTCAACTTGATAAATAGGCTAATTGCAATAATGCTTGGATATAGATCTTTTTCCGCCAAGACTTTCAAAATTTAGAAAAACTCATAATATTTATGTTTGCCACTTAAAGAATTTAATGGGATTATTAATATTCAGAAGCATAAATGATTTCTTTTGAGGAGGGATAATTTAGTGGCTATAAATACACATTACCTTTGAAACTGGGCAAACTGTGTTTAAATTTTGGCTCTTCCACTTACATCCTACATAACTTTAAATATAATTTAATCTTGATTTTTCTTATCTGAAAAATAGGGATAATGATACCTGATACTTTAGTAGTACAAGAAGATGTTCCACAGAGGTAATGATAAGCAAAGAAATTAGATGGCACATAATTGTTACCTGAGAACCTTTAAAAAATAATAAAATTCTTGGGTTCCCAGCCCCATAAATTCTGATGTGATTAGTGTGGGCCAGCACTGGGATTGCAGCATTTTTCTTTTTTGTTTGTTTGTTTGTTTAAACCTAGACAGATAGAGCCTATCCTTTACACAATGGGTTTTAGAGTAGAAGATGTAGATGATGTGAATAATAAATTAAATTGAACATGAGTTTTATAGTCAGATCTGTTATGACTTACTGCCTGTGTGTCCTTGGTTAATAATTTCCCCAATCTCAGTTTCCCCATGTTTGAAGTAAGCATTAAACTTAATGCACTTAACTTTAGCATAGTGATTTAGGACTGCCATCTAGTATAGGCCACCCAAATAGTATTATTCCCTATAGTTTAAAAAGTATTAATGAGCCCTGGCTGGTGTAGCTCAGAGGATTGAGCATGGGCTGTGAACCAAAGGGTCGCTGGTTTGATTCGTAGTCAGGGCACATGCCTGAGTTGCGGGCCAGGTCCCCAGTGGGGGCCAC
>PVKM010034946.1:0-15363 GCA_004027735.1 Carollia perspicillata
ATTTTTATGTATGGTGTGAGTTGGTGCTCGAGCTTCATTTTTTTGCACGTAGCTGTCCAGTTCTCCCAACACCATTTGTTGAAGAGACTATTTTTACTCCATTTTATGGTGTTGCCCCCTTTGTCGAATATTAACTGTAAAGTCAGTGGTTCTTAATGCTTCTTTTGTGGCATCGAGGGTGCCCTTGAGAAGGTGGGAGAACATCAAGGCTCTCCTTTCCCGTAAAACTGGAGTCCTGATTCTCCTTGTAAACAGTACTGGGGACTTCCTGATGGAGGCCCATGAGGAGGTGGCCCATTTTGGAAGGTACGGCCACATTTTTTTTTTTTCATGAGAGCTGCATGGTGCCTCGAGTCTTCACCTTGGGAAACTGCCCAGCCCACCTCAGGTCACGTGGCATGACAAACAGGATCTGGGCCTGGTCATCTGCCAGGGTGCCAGGTTGCCAGAGAGCTTGGAGCAGGGAAGGCCTGGCCAGGAGTTGGCAGGTGCCATGTACCGGAGAGGCCGCAGAGCTCCCTTGCTGGCTCTGGGGAAGGAAAAGAAGGTCAAAGCCATCCCACATCCAGGAAGGGCACTGGCGTTGGGCTGCGTGCAGAGAGCAAAGGAAAGAGGGTCGGCAGACAGGCAAGAGGCCCGTGGCGACTGAAAGTGAGGAGGAGCTGTTTTAACGACCTGCTCCGTTTGTAGCGTAGCTTCCTCCTGAAGTCCACACTTACTCTGGGAACTTTGCACCCTGATTGCTGAGCGTGTAGACGTGAACAGCATTTGTGAGCATTGTGGACTTTCGTGGCAAACGTGGACTTGAATTTGCTCTTGGGTTTGGGGGTACGGCTTGTCTTTTTCTCTACGATTTCCATTTTCCTTTGTCACAGGGTCTGTATTACATTGCATGTAACTGGGTAATGAAAGTGTCCTAAACTTAAATACAAGCTACTTTAAAACGACACTTACAAATCGCTCCTGTTGAACCCGCAACTTAACCCCTAGAAGTGCAAACTTTGAGTACTACGTGAAGATCTCGCATTGTGAAAATTTTCACATTGTGTGTGCAGGCCGTGGGTAAGAGGAAAAGGAAGGCCTGTGGAGGTTTGGGGTTAGGAAGGGAGTGACCTTTATTTTTCAAAAATACTTTCCAAGTGCTTACATGGAAATATTACACAGGTGGAAATATTATCAGTGGTTACTTCTGAGCAGGAGGGTGGGGAGGGGTGAAGGGAGGGGACATTCACATTTTGTCCTAAGTACCTAGTATTGTTTGATTTTTTAAAAAGGTTTTATTTATTTATTTTTAGGGAGAGGGGAAGGGAGAAAGAGAGGGAGAGAAACATCAGTGTGTGGTTGCCCCCTACTGGAGACCTGGCCCACAACCTAGGCTTGTGCCCTGGCTGGGAACTGAACCAGTGACTCTTTGGTTCACAGGCTGGCACTCAATCCATTGAGCCACACCAGGCACGGCTATTGTTCAGTCTTTTCAATGGAGAATATATTCACAAATCCCTTGTGGAATTTAAAAGAATTAAAGAAAGGCAAAACACCAAGGCCAACATAGCTGGTGTAAACAGACCCCTAGGTCTTCTGAGGAACGCAGCAGATAGACTTGGTCTGGGGTTATCTTGAATGAAACACGTCTTCCTCTGGTCTTCTAGTTGAGGAGTAAGGTAAGGGCCACTTTCACGGCTTCTTCCTGAACTTGTAACTCAGGCCGCCAGCATGAGGCCCATTTTTTACTGATGATCTGAGAGTGTGCAGGACTTTGTCCTGAGCAGAAACCTGGAAGGCCGAGTGACACAGTGGATCACCGCCTCCCTCCCCCTAAACTTGTTTCATAACAGAACTAACAGACACAAAATATAACCAGAGCTTTATGGGCTTTTTCCCCTCTAAGTCACCCCATCCGTGCTCTTCACAGTCCTGTGATACCTGCCTCACAGCTTGTTTTATTCAGTGACAAAATCTCAGCAAGATAAGGGGACAAGTCCAGTGTCTCCTGGCTTCCACATGTGGGTCAGTCTCCAGGGGCTTCTGTAACAGAGCACCATAACCTGGGGGCTTCCAACGACAGAGCGTGAGTGCCTCCAAGTCCCAGAGGCTGGAAGTCCCAAGTCAAGGAGTCATCAGGGTACCCTTCTCGCTGAGACCCCTGGAGGGAGCCTGCCTGGCTGCTGCTCCCAGTGTCTGGCATTGCTGGAACCCTTGGCTCATTGGCCCATGGGCCTGACATCAGAAATAGAGTGTGGGTGACTTATACAGATGATCTCTTTAACGAAGTCCTGGGATGAGAGGAGAAAGAGCATAAAAGCGGTTGCAGGGACCCTGGCTGGTGTGGCTCAGTGGATTGAGCACAGGCCTGCTAACCAAAGGGTCGCTGGTTTCAATTCCCAGTTGGGGCACATGCCTGGGTTGCGGTCCAGGTCCCCAGTAAGGGACACATGAGAGGCAACCACACATTAATGTTTCTCTCCCATTCTTTCTCCTTCCCTTCCCCTCTCTCCCAGAATTAATAAATAGAATATCTTCAAAAAAGCGGTTGTGGGAAAAGGTAAGAACTAGTGGGAAAGGTTCAATTTATGTATTACAGTTAATGCTTGTTTGAAAATTTGCTCCAATTCGCTCCAACTGTGTATCATCACAGATTAAGCACTTCTGATGGTGTGAGACATATCTGTTCACCTACAACTGTCTTTTCTATTAAGACGGTGCGTCCCCATGGTGTCTCTGGTTGCCTGGCGATGACAGTGACAGTTCCGGAGGTCTTTGAGCTGCCACCTCAGTGAGAGGCTAAGTGGTGTTTGCTGGGTCCGATTCACCTGATTAGTCACCAGACAGCGCGTACTCAGGCCTGGATATGGGATTCTGTAGTCTTAGGGAACTAATCCACTCTCTATGGACTTACCTCTGCACCTAATAAATTGGGAAGATGAAAGTAAATTCTAGAAGTGGAATGAAAGCCAAGCCTACAGAAAACTGCTTCAGAGGAGTAAGCTAACTACGCACGTAGGGGGGTTGGAGGGTGCAGCGGAACTTAACCAAACCCCGAAGCTCCAGGAACAGCAGCGTCTCCAGTGGTACAGGGATGGGAGGCCGTGAGAGGCGGCTGCTGTCGGCGCTTCCGCAGGAGCTTCCTTACAAGCTCCCTTTGCAGTGTGGCTGTGTCGACACTTCTGCGGGCAGGTTTAGTGGGTGGGTAAGCCTTTTGCGGACAACAGGGAATTTAGCCCTGGCTGGTGCAGCTCAGCGGGTTGAGCGGGGGCCTGCAAACCAAAGGAACTCGGTTCGATCCCCAGTCAGGTCACATGCTTGGGTTGCTGGCCAGTTCCCAGTGGGGGACGCAGAAGAAATAACCATACAGTGATATTTCTCTCCCTCCCTTCCCCTCTAAAGATAAATAAATAAAATAAGTAAAAATAAAGTTATAAAAAAGGGAACTTAAAAAATATGGCCAATATTATTATTATCGTTACTATGTTAATTCAACAATAAAAATTTAGCAGCTACTTGCTCAACATTGGGCCCTCTGAAGCATGCATTTTCACCCTATGGGATTTTTGATGCTTGCTTTTTAAATTATAATTTCCTTACATTCAGAGGCAGTTTTTTTGTTTGTTTTCTGTTTTGTTTTTGATTTTGCAGAAGGCCTGATTTTTTTGAATAGAAAGATTCGTTTGGCAGAAATTTACTTTAAGAAAACTTAAAGAAATTCTGGGTTAGGCAAGTGATATCTACACAGAGCAGGAGATATCAATATGAGCTTAAGCAGCAACAATGTTGCTTCCTATCCAGCACCGTGAGCTTAAATCACCAAACAGCAACATGTTTTAAAGTATATTCTTTCTTAAAGAGACAAGCCACCTCCTAAGAAATCTCTGCCAGGGCAGAGACTACATTTTACCCATCTCTGCGTTCCCCGCTCTCAAATAAGCTCAAAAGATTTTCTGCAAAGGAATGTTTGATTTGGGTGTCCGAACCTGAAAGTGTCATTTCTTGACCTGCGATTGTCCATAGTGTTTTCGGTTTGTTTGTTGGTTTGTTTTTTAAATGACGTTTCCCCTGCTCTCGGTGACAATTAATGCTGAGTTCAGACTGCAGGGTTGGAGTGAAGAAATGTGAACAATAGCTAGACAAGACAAAGCCTGTTACAGAAGCCTCTTAGGCAGGCTTCTGTGTCTATTAATGTGGTTTGGAATTATATGTTAGGAGCATTGCATACCCGAAGAATATTGATTGCATTTCACGTAATGCAATTTACAGTTAAGATGGTTATGTTGGTCCAGGGAAGTATTTGTTTTGTTCAATAACGTTAGACAGAAAACATACATTTTCATAAATACTGCATGAGAACAATGCTTTTGGGTGAACTTCAAGGAGAGAAAGCCATCTGGCTACACATCGGTGGGAGTTCGCATTTTCTAAAACCTGAAAAGATACATGTGGAAACAGTCTTTGCTTTGCAAATAGATTCCTCTGAATTGTTCTTGTTTTCACACAGAAACCTTTGTCTGGCATTTCGTATGTAACCTGGAACATTGAAGAATAATAGTAACAGGGTAGAATATACAGCACAATCCCATTTGTTTAAAAACATATATTTGTACACATTTATAGGTACATACACCCATATCTAAAACGCTGGAAGACTGTCCCTCTTCCAGGGGTTATGAGGAGGAGCAGGGCAGAGTGAGGTATTTTAAAATTTAGTTACATATTTCAGTGATATTTGAATTCTTATAAAACAGGTTCAGAGAAGGATTAATCAGAGAAAGATTAATATACAGCGCTGAAGCTGATAACAGAGACAATAAAAATAGTATTGCAAAGAGCTGGAAAGTAATCGAGCTGTCTGCGCTGCATGTTGAAAAATAAATGAAAACGTTAAAAGGCTGCCTTTGCGTCCACAAACCACAACTACTACTGGTCAAGAAGGGCCAGGAACTGAGAAGATTCGGGGTATCTGGCTGTATTCTTCCCCCAAACAGGGCTGCTCACCCCATAGATGGTGAAAGGGAAGCTTTGTTTTGCTTTTTATTTCCCCACTGCCTTGCAGACTGATACTTTAATAAAATCAATAAAAACGAATTACTGGGAAAATGAAATTAGCAAACAACGAAGACTTCAGGGCCCAATATTTTTATTATTAGATCGAACAGACATAAAATTCCTCTGTCAAATTGCTTTTAAACGGTGTTTGTCAATGGGGGTGGGGAGCTGTGACTTGGCACCCCCGGGGCACACTTGGCCATATCTGGGAGCATTCCTGGCTGTCCCAACCAGGAGGGTGGTATTGACTAGCATTTCCTGGGTAGAGGCCGGGGATGCTGCCCCCCGTCCTACGGTGCCCAGGACGGCCCCCCACACTACGGAACTGTTGGGCTCAAGGTATTGCTGGTGCTGCTGCTGAAAAACCCCGCCTTAAAGTTTTCAAGTGGCCGATCTCAGTGTCGTATTCATCTCTCAGCAGACTGGTAACATTGCTGGACCACGGTCCACAGACAGGCAGTCCGAGAAGACAGCTCTAACATACCTACTGACTTTGAACTCTCACCCAGTAAGGTTGCCAAACAAATCACAACGAGAACTCCCTAATCCTTGAAATCTGGGAGGCTTCCGCGTAAACAGCACTCGAGAAGCAGCACAGGAAAACGGAGCGAAGAGGTGGAATCAAATGACATGTGAAATTATCCTCTGCAGATGGTGAGACCAGGTCTTGAGGCTCACCCTGTCACGGCCTGCCCGTGTGAGCCTGGGAAAGCGAGTTGATATCTCTGGGCCCCCATCTTCCCATCTGTGAAATGGGAAGGCCCCCCTGTTCACAAGGCTACTATGGGGACCCGAACAATACTGCACCCGCAGGCTGGTTCTCTCTCGAACTCCTCCGTTGAAGGACTCTGCCCCAGGTCACTGAGAACCCAGAGTGTTGTTTCAATTCTTTTAGTTTCTGTGCTGCGGCTTCGCATGACACACCTGGCCTCTTCTCCACCTCCTTTCGGAAGAGCGGGGCTCACCAGATACTCTCAGCCGCCAGAGCTGGGAATGAGTGCGGGGTGGGACCCGCCTCTCCCCAGAAGATGAAGTGAAACCGCTTTGTAAAATGGAAAGTGCCGTGCAAATGTGACAGCCACTCACTGGTTTGGCCGGTATTTATTCGGCCCTTCCCAGACGCCCTTACTATCAAGCAGTGGGAGAGGAAACTAGGAGGAAAAAAAAGAGGCCGGCAGGAGACTTGCCCCCCTGGGAGCAGTGTGCATTTTGTGAGACCCAAAGCTTTTTGCAAGGCAGAACCAGGCTCCCACACGTTCGCGAGAAAACAACAACAAACACAACTCTCAGGGAAGAAGGGAATACATAATTTGTGGAGGAGCTTCCAGTACAACTTCCAAGGCAGCCACGGTGCAGCCAGCTCCGCTCTGGCTGGAACTGTAGGGAAGGATCTCACCCAACAATTCCAGCTGCGCCTTAAAAAGGACCTTGTCCGGCCCCGGCCAGTGTGGCTCGGTTGGTTAGAACATCATCGCCTACACCAGAGAGCTGGGGGTTCGACTCCCTGTCAGGACACGTGCCTGGGTTGCGGGTTTGATTCCGTGTTGGGATGCATGTGGGAGGCAATCCCTCAACTGTTTCTCTCTCACATGGGTGTTTCTCTCTCCCTTCCTCTCTCTCTAAAATCAATAAACATATTTTTTTGAAAAAGTAATTGTCCAGCTGGCTCTTGTCTTCCTGTCCTAACCTGGAGCAGGGCCACACACTTGGCCCCTGACCCCACTGACCTGGCTCAGGGAAGCGGAACGCCGACCCTCACCTGTCCCTGTTCTGGGAACCGGGAGGGCAGAAGGGTGGCTGTGGACCCGGGGTCCCGAGGCCGGTGGGTCAGGAACGGCAGTTCTCAGAGGAGCCCCCTCCGATCTCCGCTTCCAGCACTCTCTCTCTCTCTCTCTCTCTCTCTCTCGAGAACACCTCCCTCTCTTGCACAACTGCCAGGTGTGAGTCATGCTCTGGGTTTCGCAGAAGCTGTGAGGACCTGTCCCAGGCTGCTCTCACGTCGTGTTCTGAGTCAGCACAGGTGCTGTCCGGGGACAGAGTGTCATCAGTGCTCTGGGCTGCAGCAGGGAGGCCCCGGGGGCAGCCTCACCCGGCCGCCCAGGGGCTGGGAGTGTCCACACTGGAGACGGAGATGGGTGGACGGGGGAAGGTGCGAGTGAATAACAAATGTTAACTACCCACAGCTGCCTGAGAGGAAAAATCTGTTCTGTCCCCCATCCACGTTATTTCACCTGCCTCTTCCTGCCCACACCACCCTCAGCGTCTCCGCTGCCGTCCTGGGAGGAGCCTGGAGGAAGGTGGCTCACCGATCCCCTTCTGCGCCAGCAGACAAGGGGTGCGCCCAGAGAGTGAAGACATTGTTTCTCTTCCACAGACAGGCACAGCCTGCATGGGGACATGCACTGGAAACTAACAATGACCGCATGTGAGCACACTGAAGGAGAATTTGGGAACAGAGAGGGAGACGCCGATGAGTGCCCACTGGCAAAGAAACGGTCCTTTATGCCTCCCCATGAGCTCCTGGAACAGACTCGCAATGCTCAAATCCAACAGAGGTTGATACCACACCCTGACCGACGACTTCGAAACATTTTCTCACTGTGGGATGTTTTGGCCAAACACACAGTCTTAAACTGTCTTCTCGGGGCACATTATGAAAGTATCTTTTCACCCAGCACGTGCTTTGCAGTACGGTCTACTTAGATCTTGTAAGATGTGCCTTTCACGTCCAAAAACAATTCATTGACACAAACGCGCCTGCGGTTCCCTAAGGCTATCCACTCTGGTACCAGGCACACTTGGACATGACCCCCAGTCCATGCTAACGCATACCCGCACATTTCAGGTTTCTTCCTGTTTTCAAAGAAATGATACATGAGTGTACTCGTATACTCACCTTTTTTTTTCCCACGTCGGTCTCGGATAGTTATTTCTTTTCAGTTACATCAGGCACAGAGAGCACTTTCTAAGGCTGAGCTCTTTGCACGAGAGCCCCGTGACTCAACTTGGCCCTGATGAGGTATTCTGGGGGCTTTTTAAAAGTTGGGAGGCATCATTAAGATTAGTAAAAACAGGATCATCAAAGTCATGCAAACCGAAAGTAGAAAGAAGAATCACCGTAGCTTCTGAGGGTTCGATGAAACTTTCTATTCACTGGCTTCATAATTCATGAGCATCAAAGTCAAGGAAATTGTGGCGGCCCGGTTTTCCAGCCACGGTTTCTGAGGCTCGGAAATGCACTCACTCAGCTGAATCAAATGTTGTATTTTTTTAAAATTCAGAATGGGTAAAGTATAGATTTATGGTTTTAGAATCAGAGTCAGTTTAATGACTAGGAAGGGCCTCTGAGGACATTTGTGCCAAACCCGTCACTTCCCAGATGAATAGTGTCAGTGTGCAGCTACTGTGTGACTGGCAACCGCCCAGGGCTCAGCTTCCTGATGTGTGAAGTGAGAGGCTGGGCTGTATGAACTCTTGATCCCCTTCCACCAGCATATTGCAGGATCCTGATAAATGGCTGTTGGATGAATGACACTAATGCCCAGAGAGGCTGGTTAACCTGCCTGAGGTCACACAGCTAGTCAGGGACAGGCACAAGTCTTCTAGCGCCCACACATTACTCCTCATATACAATAGGCTGAGAATGAACACAGTGAATTTTAATCTAGAGATTAATCTAGAGATTAATGAACAAAGTACCATAAGAAGAGAAAAAAAATGAAACAACTTAACTCTGTACTGAAACCAAGTCAAACTTCTATTTATTTCAGTTACCTGCACATCTACTTTTTAAATAAAGATTTTATGTATTTATTTTTAGAGAGAGGGAAGGAGAAGGAGAAAGAGGGAAACATGGATGTGAGAGAGAAACATCAATCAGCTACCTCTTGCATAAGCCCCGACTGGGGCTGAACCCGCAACCCAGGCATGTACCCTGCCCAGGAATCGAACCCACGCCCCGTAGCTTGCAGAATGATGTCCAACCAACTGAGCCACACCGGTCAGGGCATGCATCTCCACTTGTAAACCAAACACCGGCTTCCCTTCGACACCCAGACTTCTACACCAGACCAGGTGTGCACCGAGGGAGTGTCAACCTGTGTTCTGGTTTCTCTTGCTGCAGAACAAGCTTCTCCAAAACAAAGGGGCTTACAACAATTTATTATCACCTCCTGTTATGGGTTAAATTGAGTAACCCTCCCCCCCAAAAAAAATACAACATGTCATAACCACCACTACCTCTGAATAAAACTGACTTGAGAATAGGCTCTTCACAGATGCTCTCAGTCACCAGGCTGGGCCCAAACCCGACAGAACTGGCGTCCTTATAAGAAGAGGGGAATCCAAGGTGGGCCTGGGGCCACCATTGCTGGAAGGATGAGGAAGGACCCTCCTCTAGAAGTTTCGGAGGCAGCGCAGCCCTGCGGACACCTTGGTTTCGGACGTGTGGGTCGAGAGCTGTGAGATGGTGTCGTTCTGAGCCACGCAGTCTGTGGTCCTGAGGGTCCTGGGGTAAGGCAGCCCCAGGAATGAGCACAGTGCTCCCGTCTCTGTGGTTTGACTGGACTCAGGGGTCCTTCTCTGTCAGGCTCTGTCACATGACGGCTGGGACCAGGGTCACTGGAAGGCTTGATGGATGCCCCAGGTGGCACTGTCACAGGACCACCAGTGACACTGTCCTTGGCCCGGGGCTCAGCTGGGCTGTGGACCCAAGCGCATACTTGGGGCCTCTCCGTGTGATTTGGATTTCTGACAGAATGGCAGTGTCCTGAGAACGGCCACTCCACAGAGATGGGAAACGGAAACTGCCCAGCCAGCAAGACCCTGGCCAGAAATTGGGGTGACCTCTGTTAGTCACACCCTCCAAGGAGTGTGACTCACTTTAAAGCCAAGTATTAGTGACCGAGGGGCAGTTCTTTGAGATGTTCTGAGCCCTCGCCCCACACCGGTGATTCTGATGAGCCAGACTGAGCTGCAGAAAATATGTCTCAGGGTAGCAGCGCCTACCTTGGGACCCAGAAGAGCTAATGAGGCCCCCAAGGGCTCCACGTGACGAAGGGAGTCTCTCCGATCCGGTGTCCCCCAGGGCCTCTCTCACCCCTGGGTGAGAGCTCAGGAGGTTCGGGAGGCATTTCCTCCCTCCTTGCCCTTGAATCACTTACTGTAACTGTTACACTGCGTTCAGTGACTTCCAGGCTGATGAGGACACATTGTCCCTGAAGGCCTCACAATTCTTTATTCAACGAGCTTCCTTCAACACCTCCTGGGGACCCATGTGTGCTGGCTGCTGAGACAAGGAAGTAAGTAGGAACTTTACAAGTTCAACAGGGAAAAAGCGCCTGCAGCCTGGGGAGAGGGAGTCCAGAAGTCTCCCTTCTTCCTCTTCCTTTTTCCTCTCCACGTGTGGGAGGGGCAGGATTTTGGGTCTCGAAGCTGTCCTGGCCGTGGGTGTCTTTCCCAGGGGTGGCTGGCCTGGGACACAGTCTGGGCAGAGTCCTGGGACAAATGCATTCCAGTGATGAGACAGGAGAGTAAGAGGCTGGGAAAATTCCTTGGCAAGTGGAATGGGGAAACTGAGGCAGCTGAAGACAATGATGGAGCAGTTTACAGGCAGAGACAGAAGGCGCCCTCCCTGGAGATGACATCTGGGCCCAGGTGTGTGTCAGCTCCAGGCCCGGAAAAGCAGCAAAGCCAGGCCGGCAACTCCAGAACCAGCCGCAGTGACCAGAGACCCCTTGCCGGGCGCTGACCAGTCAGTGGACACCTTGATCCTGAAAGCACGCCTGGAGAAGTGATAATATTCCACTGAAGCCCTCCCCCGAGACCTCTCCCGAGATTCCCACCTGCAAGAGAGAGAAAAAGAGACAAAGGCCCCGGCACACGGGCCCTCCCTCTGGGAGGCAGCCCGAGCCTTTTCCTTCCCCTTCTTTTCACCCCACTTCCTTCCCCACAGGCTCCTGCCTTCCGAGCTCTAAGGCAGCTGGCCGCCATCCCAGGCTGGTGCCCCGCACCTGTCCCCAAAGCCCCCTTTTCTTTGACTGCTAAGGCAGCCCAGGCAAGGCTCCCCTGTTGCTTATTCCATGCGAAGCCCTTCCCCGTCCCGCCGCCCTCAGCTTTCATACACTATCCTGCCCTGACTGGTGCGGCTCAGTGGCTGGGTGCCGTCTTGCAGAGCAGAAGGTCTGGTTCTATTTCCATTCAGGGCGGGTTCAGCGCCGGGCTGGCGCGTGTACGAGAGGCCACCCATCGATGTTTCTCTCCCTCCCTTCCCCTGTCTCTAAAAGTAAATAATAAAATCTCTGTACTATTTTTTTCATCTTTTTTTCCTGCCTAGAGTTTTGCAGAATTAGAAGGTGAAACACGTTAGTTTAACACATACTATTTAGCACTTCGAGGACGGAGAAGAATGAGGCAGCAGCGGAGCCCTGGAGGTGGGCAGGGAGCAGGGAAAACTCGGGAGCGTTACCCGATCCTGTAGGAACTGCCTCCACTTCTCCAGTATTTTGAGAAACAATCTTTTTGCCTTTTTAGATGCAAAAGGGTATAACTGAGTCAATTAGAGCAGAAAATGTAAAGATTCTCTCCTTGTTGTTATAGTGATTGTGAAATGCATATAAATCTCACCCCAGAAGGAATTGATTTGACTGACGCAGATGTAAGGTCAGAATTAATAGGACTCCAATCCCTGGGCCATCTGTGCCCGCTCTTATCAAATGCTCCTGAGGACACGGGGCACCATGCTGTTGTTACGATACCTGGAGGGGGCGGCGTGAGTGGATGGAGGAAAGATGCTAGAGGTCATGTGTTTGCCTTGCTTGCAGAAACCTGATACAGAAGGCTCGAGTCACCCACTGTAGGGCTGGGGCTGCGGGACCAGGAACCCGGCCCCAGGAGCCTCTTACAGACGTGGGAACGGGCGCTGAGGCACAGATGGGGCCGGACCGTGTGGTCCTGATTGGTATCAGGGAACTGGAGGCTTCTGGGTAATCCCCTGCCTGGAAGGAGGCAGAGAGCACCCTTAATTAGTTAAGGTCTCATTAGAGCCCAACAGAAAGGCAGTCAGGGAAGGGCTGTATATTTAGGCATTAAGTAAGTGCCTTCTGTAGGTGAGGCCCAACGTCAAAATGGAAAAGGGCAGAGTGAGAGAAGTAGGGTCTGAGCCACCAGGTGGCTGGCAGGCCAAGGACTGCTGACCAGGGAGTGCCCATAGAACTCAGTCTCCCCGTCTGCAAAGGGAAACCTCCCTCCCTCCCGCGCGCACAGTGAGGGTGAAGGGGAATGATGCACCCAAAGGGCGTATCAGGCACTGGGTAGCCGCCTGGTCCCCACCCCCTCCTGTCTGATGCAAGAACCCGTGTCGCCCAGGGTTACTGTGAATCCCGCCCACTCTGGGCCGTGCCCAGGGCAGCTCCGTGGACCCGACTGGAGACCTCGTGCGGCTGTCTTAGCTCAGGTGTCCTGTGGGCACAGAACTGGCCCTTGCAGTGCACCCCACCCCCACGCGCAGGCTGCTCACTGCAGGGCCAGGGTTTATTTGGTTAGGAAAGCCACCTCCTTTTAAAATGGGAATATATTTGGGCTGCAACAGTGATTTCAATTTGTGGCATTCGCCACAGTCATGCTATCAAGCAGAGTTCAGGTTTATTAACTTTATGTGCATCGGAGTCTTTGAAATTGTTAGTTCAGACGTATGGAAATAAATTTTCATAAAAGGAAGTACAAGCCCTGTTATATGGGGCATCTTGAGTAGCAGAGTAAAATCGCTTTTAAATGACTAGTACGGCAGGTTTCTGCCATAAAATGGTGTAGAAAGAGGAGAAAAGAAAGCACAGATGGAAAAGAAAGAAAGGAAGGAGGGAGGGAGGGTGGGTGAGCAGGAAGGAAGGAAGGAAGGAAAGGAGACAGAAAGAAAAGGAAGGAAGGAAGGGAAGGAAAGAAATGAAGGCAGATGTGACGGTGCTGTACTTGTGGCTCTGGTCAGGGAGACATTCCATCCTCTTATCCCTGCAACCAATAACCGTAGGACGGCTGCTCTGTAAAGACTGGGGTCTCCTCTCTCAAGCCGCTACAGCTCGGGGTAACCTGGGACCGCAGGGCGGCCTGCGCTGCAGCTGGGCTAGAAGGAAGGGTAAGCGGCCTGTGCAAGGCTGAAACCGCCGGCAGCCTGCAGCGGACATCTGCTTTACATCACTGGGCCCGACGACGGGAGGACATAGGGTCCCAGACGCTCCTGGGACGAACAGCGGGTCCACGGGCTCAGCTCGGGGGTTCACTCCGCCCTCTGTCCACCGAAAATCAGGTTCAGAGGGCTCCCTGCCTTGATGCCCGCCATCCGCCTTGGGAGAGGTTTCAGAGCTGCTCACACGCTGATGCATGAGAGCGCCAAGTACAGACTCCTGCGGAGACCCAGGCCAGGAGCGCGGAGAATGTCTGCTGTTGCAAGGGAAACGTGAGAAGTTGAACCAGAGCTTAGGTTTTTCCGCAAGCATGGAGTTGCATGAGTCGGCTCTACTGGCCTGACAAAGAAAGAGAGAAAGTCGAAAAGCAATTCTTCTAATGTCAGGAAAAAGAACACAATTATTTGCATTTTCCGTTCTATTATTCTCTTTATAGCTTTTCCCCCCTCTCTCTGCCTAACAATAGACTTGGAATCACCATTCTGTTATTACCAGAAATCCGTCGCACGTTGTTACCAGAGGTGACTCCGCAGTAAGGCTACTGGTCCCACAAGCCAGGCACGGAAGTGAATATCCCGATTTTAGATCAAAGCAGAGGCGAGCAGTGTGCACGCTTCTCAAATTGTTGTTTCGCGTACCTGAGACTGATACTGTGTTGTGTGATAACAGCTCAATTTAAAAGACCATGTTCTGTTTTCACAGGGTGTCCCATGTGATTGGGGACATCACGGGCAATGTCGGATTTTACTTTTTAAAACATGGAGTCAAGATTCGACTTCAAAATAATTTTTACACTTCTACCCTCTGATGGGAGGAAAGAGACTTGACTGAGGGTGGCGAACACACAATACAGTTCACAGATGACGTGTTGTAGAATTGTACGCCTGAAACTTACGTAATTTTATTAGCCAATGTCACCCCAATAAATTCAATAAAAATAAATAGAAGTCATCACGTATTATGTAATTACTTAATAACATTATCCATCCCACCTCCCCATGACCCAAATGAGATTATCAGCAGATTGTCTCAGATTCTTATTGTTGGACCTGGACCCATGCAGGTGACTGAGGGCAATATTCTGCAATTAGATACTGGATCATGATAATGCTTTGAAGTAGGAACAAAGTCCTCACTTTTAGTTGTTTTATTTTCGACATAATGAACCACTTTCGATGCTGATGAGGCGGTGATTACAAGTTCAGCTGCGGAGAGGAGCGATGCCACCACCCTCGGAATAGCAGCCATCAGACCCGCACCACGGCCCCACCGGAACCGCAGAGCACGCCCCAGATGCCACGCACTGTGGGGACCGTGTTGAAAGACTGAGTTGACTCTGGGGTGGATTTCTTGACTTAGTCGCCTGCGGATGGGTAGCAGGGGCTCCGGGCACTCCGTGACATGCCCTGTTTGAAAATTGGAGAGAGGGGCAGTACCTGTCAGTTGCTCAGATGCTCAGAGGAGTTCAGCTTGTCCCACCAAAGCACGCACAACAACCACGAAGGAAACCAAAGGCACAACCTCAGTCCCACATCTGCTGCTGTCCTGCCTCCCTCGGGCTGCGAGGATGAGGGAGCGCCGCTAAGGCAATGTGCAGATGTGGTTTGCCCAGACTCATCTCCTCCCTTCCTTCTGCGGACAGAGCCCTGGTTGTGCTTAAGGAGACAGTGGGCCTGACCTCATGGAGTGATTCAGGATATTTCAAAACTAATCATGACCATCAGATCCTCTTATTAGCTTGCAAACTTCCCAGCCTCCCTTTCGCTAACTTTTCTTTCATAGTCGTGGGCTCGTGTTCTATTTCTTGCCAATGAGATGTAAGAGGAAGTCTGCAGGGAAGCTTCTGGAGAGGTTTTGCTTTCTTTCTCCATGAGAAAGTAGTGGCTGACTCTACCTTGTGGGGGGGCTCCGCCCACAGAGCGCCCCCCCTCCCCAGCTGCCATGGATGAAAATAATGCTACCAAGACATGATCTGCCTGGGGAAGAAAAGTGGCTGATCTCTCAAAGGAAAAGGGACACGTGTCCTTACCTCAATGGTATTTATTAGGTTTGTAACACACAGGGATACAGGTAAAGCCCATCAGTCATTGTCAGGCAGTAAGGGTCAAACAACAGATAACAAAGAACTCTGAGGGCCTATTTTGAGTCA
>PVKM010034947.1:0-15363 GCA_004027735.1 Carollia perspicillata
GATTTTTCACCTATTTCTGCTTTCTTTTATGATGCTTTTGAATGACATTTGCTGCCTTTTCAGTACCAAAACATTTTTAATATTCTTTTTAGTATCAGTTAACCTACTCTTCATCTCCACTTTAATTTATAAATTTAAAAGAATCTGAGAAAATCAGAATTTTGGGTTGGATTGCATTTAAATTGCTTTTTAATGAAGCCATCCAAAATTTAATTTAGGTTAACTTAATCTAACTTTAACTTGAAAGCATCAGAAAGGAATCAAAATTAGCCAAACGATTCTATATAAAAATTCCTGTATTAAATTTTATTTTTGTTATTGATATTAAAATATACACTTTGCACGTTTCCCAGCTGTGTTTGTTAATACTGCTAAATTACTCTTGGTAAAGCTGCTAAGTATTGCTATACAACATTACAACTTGTAAATTTAATTAATTTGCAAATAATTAATTGACAAAATTGGCATTCTACTAGTGGATTTTCTGCCGATCGGCCTGCTGTCAGACAGAAGAAGGAAGCAGTGAAGGAACCTGCAGAAATGCCAGCTTTCAGGCAGAGACGAAAGACAAATATGTGAGCTGGAAGTGACTGGAGAGGTAGGAAGAAACCCAAGACCGTTCGGAGGAATGGAATTTCAAGAAAGAGGGTAAGGGTGTCACGTGCCCTTGAGCTCCGGAAGGAGGAAGGTCCGTGGGACCCTCGCAGGCTCTATGTTCTGTAGAATGGGCATGCTGGAAGTCAGCTTGCAAAAACATTATCAGACGAATATAATTGCCCAAATCTTACAAAAGTTACTTTCTTAACCCCAGTGAGCTAGATATACAGTCCTAGTGGTATTGATTAAAATGTAAGAACAGGGTTTTATTTACTTATGTTAGAATTCTCTTGTCATTTCTTCTGTCTTCCCTCCCAGCTACACTTGTCAGATGTAGTGAATAAAAATACGGGATGCTGAGTTAATTTTGAATTTCAGATAAGCAAGGAATAATTGATAGTATAAGTGTGTCCTGAGCATGCCAAGCCCGCACCAGAAGTCTGCGGAATTGGGGGCGGCTGGAGTTGTTGCTTAGGTCCTCACTCCGCACAGAGGTGCGAGGCCCCGGGCACCTTGACCTTCTGTGCCTTCATTATTGTCCGGATGACAGCAACCGCAATCGCAATAGCAAATCGTCCTTCCGAGTTTGTTGTGAGTTGAAGTCTCCAGAGCACCAGACATGGTGTTGGGACGTCAATAAATATTCGTATGATTGAGAGATCCATACATATTAGTATGATTGCCAATTAAAGGGATAGCAGGAATTTTTTGAATGTGAAGCGGGGTGGGGATGTGTGAGGTTTGTATATTAGGTGGACTTTTAGGCCCATCTGGGGTCGATTAATAACCACAGCAGACAGGCCATGAAAGTACGCAGGCCCAGAATTCTTTAAAAAATTTCCAAGAAGAGATAAGGAAAGCAAAGGGGGTCGCGGGAAGCGGAACTGCCCGTGGATCTCTCTTGCCAAAAGGAGTGAGGCTCTTACCCCTACGGGGACAGCCTTGGGAGGCAGCACCCAGGTCGGGGCGTGGACGCTTGATGAACGCCCGCCGGCCCGGAGGGCGCACCTCCCCAGTGAAGGGGTGTCCATCTGTGCGCACTCCGCAGCGCGCCGCCTGATTGCCGGGGGCGGGGCGGCCTCGCCTGCGCGTGGGGCGAGTCCGGCGCACGAGCGGGCGGCGGTCCCGGAGCGGAGCGCAGGCGCGGGCAGCGGTTCCCAGCAGTGGCGGGCTGTACTTGGCGGAGCTCGAGCCGCGATGGGACACCTGTGGCTTTTGGAGACCTGGGGCTTCTTGGGGCTGCTCCTGTGCGCCGCGGACCCCCACACAGGTAACCCATTCGGGGCGCCAGGGAGGCACCCAGGAGAAGTCCATGTAAACACAGTCCCTGCTCCTGGGGTCGCGGGAGAGACGGGACAGCAGGCACCAGCCCCGGGTCAAAGGTGTGGGCACCGCTGCGTGGTGAGCCTGGGAGCTAAGGACCTGGTAGGAGGACCTAACGGAGACAGACCTAGGGAGAGATTGCTGTTAATTCATCAGTGTTGCTTGCCTGAGTTACGGAATCTCACCTCCTCTCTCCCCCAGGTGACTGTTGAAATAAGACTGAAATTTGACCTGGAGGAGTGGAGGTGGAAGTCTAGGTGAGAGAGGCAACTAGAGTCCTCCCTCTCGCTCTTCTTGGGTCCCTTTGCCCCTCTGAAGGCAGGTTTCCCAATAGGACAGAAATGGGTCTTTGTGGCGGGTGTCAGTCACTCACAGGGCCAGCTGCCCTGTGCCTTCAAAGTAATACCCAGGAGAAGGCTGGGAAGAGACTGATAAGATAAGAAATTGGAGTTGTCCGTGGAGATAACGAGAAGGTGAACCCGAGATAGGTGAGGAGCAGTGCAGTCTTGGAGATAGGATCCAGCTGGAGTTTCCTACTCGTGGCTGTGGGCTCCTGGAAGGTATAAAAGTGCCTGGAGCAGCAACGGCCTCGGAGACCTTGGCAAAGACAGGGGTGAAGTGCAGAGGCTCTGGGTCTGGGGTCTAGTCTTCTTCACATTGGAGAGCTGTGGCTATGATAGGAGAAATCCCTAGCTAAACTTTTCTCAGGCAGGAATAAACCATAGGGTCCTAATTCCTTTCAACTTTCTCCTTATTCATTTTCGAACTATTGATGATTTCTGTGGTTTTTCTTTGCCTCCCCAACCCGCCCCCCCCTCACGCCGCTGACAGTTTTCCACCTACACTGAGAATTTCTTACTGGATTTAATAATTGCCAGATCTGTGCAGTTTAAATGGAAAATGAACTCAACTGTGCAGTGCATTTCTGAAATGTTTTAAAGCGTTGCTTACAGTTCTCCACAGAAACCGCTCACTCACCCTCGGCGTAGAATGCTTTGTGTTTTCCCACAATGGTCCAGTCTAGCTAATTCACCTTTTCCCTCCAAGATGCAGCAGGGGCACCTCTCTTTTCAATTAGCTGCTATGACCCAGGAGATATGGATGAAGTGCCCCACCTGAGTCTTCCATGACTCCTGTGCTCTCTTGCCACTCTGTACTGTGCAAGCTAAACTTCTGGAAAGTCGGGATTGTTTGACATTTTAATATCCTCAGGTACTTGACACCATTCGTTGAGTGAGTCAGTGACCTCTGCATTAAGAATTCACTAGCATCAGAAGGCTAAAAAGGTCCCAGAAATTATCTTTCCTTGATTCTTACTCGGTCACAGAAAACAATTTCTTTTTAAAGCACAACCCTCCTCTGGGTACCTAGACTAGTCTTGGATTCTACTAGCTTTGCACTTCCTTTATGCTTGTATAATGACCCGTTCCTCTGCAGGGCTATTTCTCCAGCCTTGTCTGCTGCTGTGTGGGCTGCTGACTGTGGTTATGGAGCTACAGTTATTAGTAGAGCACTGTGTGAATTTAAGGATTTAATGCATGTTTATAATATGATAGGTAAGAATGATCAACATGAGCAATGAGTATGAATTAAGTTAATGACTTGACTCCCTGTCAAGTCATTGGTTAGCAGTGGAGCCCAAAATTCAACATTGGTATATTTACTTTCAGTCTACAGTCTTCACAATAGTTTTCTGTCAACATTGCAATGTATGCTATGAAATTTGATGCTTGAAATGGAGTACTTAATAGTTTTACCTCTCCTATACTTTCATATCTTTCAGGTGGCTCTCAAATAATTCCTAAAGTCACAGAAGTGATACCTAAGTATGGCAGCATAAATGGGGCAACGAGACTGACTATCAAAGGGGAAGGTATGGTTGTATTTTTTCTTTTTTTTGTTTTGCCAAGGTTGGGGTATTTTAAAGATTACATAACCATTTATAGCTTATGGTTTAAAAAAAATCTGCTGGAGTTGTTTCTCAACTTGGCCAGAGCAGTAAAACTCTATCCCCTTTAACAGCTAGCAAAATCGCCAAGAGTCTCTATCAACCCAATCATCTGAATTCGTCTTATAATTACTTGATTAACTATAAGATCTGGATTCTAATGACTGAACTGAAAGGAACATCTTTAACTCAACTGCAATTATTTGCTTTGCTCCTTATAGATCTAATAATATTTCCTTTGTTTTTATATCAAATAAGACATGTTGCAGGTGTGGGAACAGAATGTCAGTAAGAGGGTGTGATAGAGGAATAGAATGGTAATGAAAGGGAAAAGGCACTTGACAGAACTTTGAACACCTTGCTCTACTACCAGCACTCATCACATGCATCATCAAGGCACAGGCTGTGTATGAATGACTCTCTCCCTGCCTGGTCTTGGGTGAAAACATAGTAAGCAATCAATGGACATATTTTATTACTACAATTAATTACAAATGCATGGTTCTTTTAACTATAAGGCCTTTGGAATCTAAATATTTGTAACATTCAGATGCTTATAAATTTTTGAAAAATGAGAAAGAAAATTTTAAAAGAATATCAACAAAAGCTATTACTTAGTCTATAATAAATGAGAAGGTTTTTGAGTGAGAAAATTGACAAAGCAAGATATTTAATTCTATTGTGTATGTGTGTGTGTGTATAATGTCTTTCATTACTTCTATTTCTGCAGAATTCACCTCTCAATGATATACTTAAAATGGCTTATGCCTCTAAATTGTTAACAATGTATTTTGAATTAAAGCGTTCTTTTTTAGAGTTCAACACTGGAAGGCAATGTATTTGTTAAAGACTATTCTCAAAATGTCTTTGTCCATAGGTCTTTTGTATTGTAAATTGCTGTTAATATAATGTGCTTGAAAGCTAGTAGGTTTTTGACAGAGATTTACATGCCATGAAAGAAATGCCCAGATTAAAACAAAACAATAAAACCTACTCAGCTATTTCCTTCTGTCTTGAGACCTGAACTTTTTCTGATCCAGGAACTATAGCTTGAGTTTAAGTCCATAGACCCAGATCTTCCCTAGTTAAAAGTAGGAGGGGGGAAGCACTCTATTAAGAAAATATTTATTGATTTAAAACAGAGAGGGAGAGAGGGAGAGAGGAAGGGAGAAAGAGAAACATGGCTTTGCTGTTCCACTTGTTTATGCATTCGTCGGTCATTTGTTGTATATTCTCTCACTGGGGATGGAACCTAGCGGTACCTTTGCTCTTTTGTACTCCCGAAGGCTCAGAAGTAATACTCCTACGAAGCACAAAGTGTGATGGTGAATTTCTAGTTTTCCCATCAGTGCTTGTGGCAGAGAATTCTAGAGTCGTTAAATCTTGTCTGAATTACAGATACCAGCACCGCCCACCCCCAGGTTTGTCTTCCCTCTCCCTGCTTTAACCACACACTGTAGGTGACTAAATATGTTTTAGCATGTGTCTTTCTCACAGGCTGAGTCTAAACACTGTTTCCTGTAGGTTTGGGGGGTTCACGATATATGTATGCAGCAATGATAATGCATTTACAGGGCACACCAGAGCTCCTGTAGCTGCACGAATATGGTACTTGAACGAAGTTTATTTGGAAGGACTACATTCACACAAGCCAGCAGTCCCGTCTCCAACTGATGCTCCACATTTAGAATTGCACGCAGAGCTAAGTTCTTACCCACACAGGACACTTTCTAAAAGAAATCGTAAATGCTAGACGGTTGCCTAAATGTTGGTCCCATGCGACTTTTTAAAATGTTTTATTTTTGAAAAAGTTACAATGAAAAAATAAACTGTTGTGGAAATGTTTGACTTAGAACGTGATTTCTCTGAACTATCACCCTCTAGAGAGATCTCCTTTAGTATGTTGGTGCATCCACATGACTTTTTGTTATTTCCATGCATAGTATTGACCTTGACAGGCAAAAAATTTGCCACCGCATCACTTTTGTTCTACAGGCTGTGTTTCAGGAGCCAAAGATACACAATTTTACAGTCATGATGCCCAAGTAAAAGTGTTTTGTGCAATGGCAGGACCGTAGACATACTTGAATGTCCCTCTAAGGTGACTGCTTTGAGAGGCTGTGTCATTATTTTGACAAGTTATGTAGTGTTTTTAACTGTTGGTTTTATTACATTATATTCATACCTTGTATTTCTCAATTGTCTTCCTTGATACCAGTAAGATGGAAGGAATAACATTTTTCTTTTGGGTCTTTCTTTGTATATATTCCCTGTTACAGTGTTTGCCATCTATATTTCTGTTAATGTGAAGTGCTGAGTAACACAATTTTTATAATATTATGGAAACCACATGGACTTCGGGCAGGTCCGACTGGCTTTCAGGTCTGTCTTCTCCACTTCCCGCTCTGTGACCGGGAGAAGGTTATTGCTCTAATCCTCAGCTTCCTCGTCCATGAAATGAGATAGGAATTCCCACCTGCTGTGGCTAGTGTGAACATTGAAATGGATGATGTATCTAAGGTATATAGTATATGCTTCATAAATTAGAGCTACTTTATACTGATTATTCTTTTGCATTTATGTTACAGGTTTAGTTTCATTGTTTAGGAGTTTCTTCCATCACCCTGCACCTTTCCTTCCCATCATTTTCAATGTTACCACTATTAAGTAGGTTTATACACTCTCAACCCTGCTTTTTTTAAGTAGAGAAACCAAAACAGCTTGCATGGTACATGGCAGCTGACATCACCTATGAAGGAGGCCCAGGTTTTCGTGCCTGGCAGGTCTTGTCTCCAATTTTTCTGCAAAAGAAAAAAAATGTTAGGAATTTCTATCTGAAGCCTCAACCTTTTCTGTTTCCAGGGTACACCCGACCCTTCCTGTAATCTTTGTGCTTGGAGGACTTCCAGGGGTATTTCTTTATGCCCAATTATTTATTTTGAGTTATGCTTTCAAATTAGAATTCTTTTTAAAGGCAATTCATTTGAATTTTTTAAAAGTACAATTTTAAATTAAAATTCTTTTAAAAGGTGATTCCATTTTTAGCTTATTGCAATTAGCTAAAAATTAGAAATGTTTCTATGTTTTTAAAGCAAAATTTATAAAGAAAATATGTATAAATCTTACTGATTTGGTTCATATTTTCCCATAGATTTTACTTCTACAAGATATCTATATCTATATATCTATGCCTGTATATCTATGCCTATAGATATATGCCTACAGATATACAGATATAGATAGGTAGGTAGGAAGATAGATAGACAGATAGAAACAACTCCTAAGCTAAAAACATCATCCTTTGTTAGTGCTGTTGTTTAAAATTCTCTATCTTAGGAAACCTGAAGAACACATCTGTATTACCATATCATTCACTAGATACGTCCCTAACAGGAAAATAATACATCCATCACATCCCGAGCCACATCACAATGAAAACTTTCCATTCTTTATTTATTTGCCAGCAGCCCTTCCGGGTGTTCCAAACTCAACGTGAACGCCAAAGATAAGCAGAAGTTGGCAGAAGGAACGTGCAGATTTACAAGCAGCTTGCTTTTCTGTGTTTTCATGTGTCTTCTCACAAGTCCATTTTAGCAGTAACTGCCTTTCAGGGTTTGAAACCATGAATTCAATGCAAGTATCTTTTCACATGTTAAATTGATCCCTATATTTATACCTTAGCCTATATGCTGGATGGGTCATGACCAGTTAATGGTTAAGCTTAGAAGAAAATGGTGTTTATTAAAATTTTACCTTTTGTTGAGTTTCTGCTTACTTTTTCTATGTATGAAGGATAGAAGAGGAGCTAAGAATGTAGGGTCTAAAAGAAGTTACACTGGGTAACAAGAAATACCTTTCCAATATGTGTTTTTAATGTTGTTTTTCTCTGAATATCACAAATGTGTCTGGTTGGCATCTACAACCTGGTTTCGAATCCTGACCACCCACTTACTGGTTTTCTGGGTTTTTTTTAAAGGAATATTAATACTGAACCTAAGCCTCAGGAATTTTGTAACTAAGAATAAGAGCAGATATCAAGTAAACTCTCAATATATAAGCCAGGCACTATGTTAAGCAATGTATATATTCTCGTTTGGTCTTCCTAACAATCCAATAAGTAGACTATTTTGGTCAGTTTTCTGACGAGGTGACTAAGACTGACAGTTCATGTGTAAAACTCTGATGCCCAAGGTTGGAGTCAAGGAGATGCTGGAGCTGGCATCCCAGCCCAGATGCCAGGGTCCTTGGCAACGCCCTTCCCTGGAATAGCGCTGTCCCCTAACATGCCGCTTTCTCTGAGCCGGAGCTTAGGAACTGGCGTTTGGTGAACGTCCAGCACAGTGAAGTCCTACTTCCTACCGGAACCAGGCAGTACTCGTGTTTTCCGAGGGACCTTTGAAGGACACTGAAAATGTTCAGTAAATTTAAGTAGCAGTCACACCACAGACACCTGACCACCCCACGTCAACTATTAAAGGTTATTTAATGTGAGCGCACATTGGAATGCTGATTGTTTTGTTGAAACACCCTTCAAAACTACTGACAATTTAAGATAAATGCTTAATATTTATTCTTCTAACATGAGGAATATAAATACATATTATATGTATAAAAACATCTCTGGATTTGCCTTCATTTTTATACTGACTTTAAGTTTATTATTGTACTGGGTGAACAATATTATCAGAACAATTAAGTTCTGAAATTTAAATCATTCATAAATTTACATGAATTACATGGATCTTTAGGTGTTAAAGAAGAATTTTCACAATTTCAAAAGTATCACTTATCATCGATTTGGCCATAATAGTGTTATAATGTTAAGCACCTGTAAAAGAAAAAATAATATTTAAAAATGCACATATTTTTAGAACTCAGAATTTGGGAATTTTAGATTTTTAAGTAATCTGGGCAGAAACTGTTTATTTACTAACTTCATTTTATTCCATAAAATATTATGACCCAGACAACTTCATCAATTCACTCTGCATACCTGAATAGCATTAAGTACCTTTTAAATATTTCTGTTTGGAAGCTATTTAATTATAGGATTTAATTAGTGGAACATTTCCAATTAATTTCTTTCACAGGGTTCATTTATTAGGTTTATTTCAAAATTGAATGTTGTTTTAGCAATATAAAATAATTTTATGTGGCATAAAATTACTTAATCCATGTTAACTTCCAAATGTAGTTTTGAATTTTCATATATTTATAGTAAGGTTAAAATAATGTTCTGCTCTGTTGTTTTCACCCATCACCCACTTCTCTGTCCCTACTAGGTCACACCCATTAGCATGCAAACATACTATTTCACCCACCTGGAAAAAGTGGAAGCAAAATCATCAATGTTCTTCTTCCTCTACAACCTTCTCCAGCTACCACCCAATTCCTCTGTTCTCCTGTACAGTAAAAGCCCCCTCAAATGTTACCAAGGATTGTTCCCTTCATTTATTGTCCCCCATCTTCTCTGGAGCCCATGCAAGACAGTCACTTATCCATCACTCATGGATACAGCGTCACTCCTGCCCCAACTTTCCTCACTCCTGCCCCGAGTCTACACTCTTGGAATAGCAGCTGGTGACTCTTGGGAAGTGTAAGATCACGCCTCTCCTGTGTTTCAAAGCTTCTGGTGGTTCTCCACTCATAAAAATAATCCAAGTGCTCCTATTTCCAGTCTCACATCCTACCCTTCACCTCACTCATACTTCTCCTACCTTACTTGCTAATTCTTGAATTCACAAACATGCTCCCGTCATACGACCTTGGAACACCCTGTTTCCTCTATCTAAAAGGCTCTGGCCATAGGCATTCTCATGGTTTACTACCTAAAAGCTTCCTTGACCATTCATGTTGCATGTTTCCTGTACCCCAGGAACAGGATTGGAAGATGGCAAACAAGATAGTTTTGGAAAGAGGTGTGTGAACAGACTCGTGGTAGTGAGCACAGAGCATGCAGATCTGTAGATCTCAAGTTAATTCCCACAAAGACGCACTCCCACAAAGAGAAACAGAACAACCAGATTGGCTGGATGATTCATCCAGGGTTTTCTGTCCTTGGTCGCCTCAGTGATTATGGAATGGGCCCATGAGTACAGGGGTCATGGGGTGATGGCTGTGCATGTGCCAACACATGGAATTCCTTTCACCAAGGCTAAGCTACCTACTGCTGGTGCTGAATAACTGGCCTGCCAGTAGCAGAGAACAACACTGAGCTCTCGAGAAACCATCCTTTATGAAGTGCACTGACCACTTAGTGATGAGTTGTCTGCACCACTCTCCTTCCCTCAAGGAAGAGTAGAGATTCGTTGTTGCTGGAACTGGTTCCTACACCAGACATGGGTTTTTCATTCTCTTTCCTCAGTGCCTGTGCCAGCTCCATCTCTGAGAGCCGAGAGGGCCTGATCTACTGCCACGAGATTCCACAAATAGTGCCCCAGAACAAGGAACACATTATAAAAATTTTTTTCTTGTTGTTGAAATATAGTTGTCTCCATTTTCACCCCAACCATCCCCACCTCCCACCCTTGAACCTACCTGCTTTGGCTTTGTCCATGTGTCCTTTATACATGTTTGCAAGGAACACATTCTATAGTGAAAAAGTTATGATAACAGGCATCTATCCCAGAAGCCCGTGTCACCCGGAAATATGTGGCTCAGTAGAATGATGAAATGGCCTGTGAAAGGGATGGCTAAGCTCCCATCCTGGAACGACATCCTGTAGGGAGGGATGTTGTTCTCCATCATTGGCCATAGGCAGTGAGCCAATGGCTGATGCATGCTGTTGTTTCCCAGTAGATAGAACACATGGAGCTGGAGGTGAAGGGTTACCCCCAGCATTATCATGCCCAGTGATCCAGGAAATGAATCTGTGCTTTCTGTCCTTGCAGTTTTAGGTTCTGCTGGATTTGGGGTCTGAGTTTCCAGTTAGAGAATGTGTCAGCTAAGGGCCTCAATATGGGTTCCACTGAACTAAGGCTACCACTACTACCTGATCAGTTTGAATTCATCAAACATAATTAGTAGACAACTAGAGATAATCAGTTCTGATGGTCATGAAGAGGTAGGGCTGCTTTAGCTACTGCAGATAAGCTAGGAGTATGTCTGGAATTCATGATATTCACAGGGGCATCTTCTGATTTGCATGTCCAGTGATAAGTGTGAATAGGCAATTATGGCAACTACAGCCTAACAAGGGCAAGGCAACTGAGGACTCAGGCTTTTGGGATGAAGGTCAGTGTCACTCCATTAGCTGATCTGCTAGCTGAGGGCAAGGGAAATCTACAATGGGTGCCAGAGGGGGACATGTGAATGCTCATTATAGCCTCAGGACCAGTTGTAATAGGGTGGCCCACTAATCTTGTATTAAATCCTTAGCAGAATTCTCAGCTGGCCGCCACCTTGGAGGCTTGATAATGGATTGTACTTAAAGGACAGAGCATGAGAATTTCTGTGCAGCACAGGGAGGGGACTGTATCAGGTGCCTTTTGTGCTCAGCTTCATACTCTCTTGTTCTTACCACTAATTCTAGCCACAGCTCTGGCAAATAGTTCCCCCAAACTCTGACTCAGTCTATACTTTCAGATTCTTGCCTCAAATTCTCACAGTATGGCTTTGTCTACTGTGCCAGGGCTGCTCTAATAGAGGGACTTGGGACATGGATCCCATATGGCATACACACTGCTTGAAAATGCAGGAAAAGTTATTTCCCCCAGTGGGAACCCTCATCTCATGGGGACAGGTTTAATGAATAAATGCTTCTTACTGTCAGTTCTTTGATTGTGAGAGGCAATCTCTATTTTTCCTTAGAAGTTTCAGGCAAGATTAAGCCCCAGTTGTCGTCAGTGGTGTCCAGCTTTTCTTTCTTCAGGTTTTATTCCCCTTTGTTCCTAAGTGATCACCACCCAGAGAAACTGCTTGCAAGTCCTCCCGTTGACTTTGCTTAATAGGAACTCAGGGTTGCCCTGCCTGGTGTGGCTCAATGGATTGAGTTCTTTCCTGAGAACTGGAAGGTTGCCGGTTCCATTCCCACACAGGGCACGTGCCTGGGTTGCAGGCAAGGTCCCTGCTTGGGGGCATGTGAGAGGCAACCAGTCCATGTTTCTCTTGCACACCAATGTCTTCCTCCATCTCTTCCCTTCTATCATAAATACATTTTTACAAATAATAACCACATACATACATAAATATAATCTTTCATATAATAGGAAATCATGGTAAAATAGCGTTATGGTGTTCCCCTCATGTAATTTTCTATTCCCTTTACCATGTTTTTTTCAAAGTAGTTTTAACCCCACCAGACATAGCATATTACATCCCGTGGTGTGTATATATGTACATATGTATGTATATGTATTTGTATATTTATATGTAAAATATTTGTCTGTTTGCTCCACCCCTTCTTACCCTACCATTCAAATATAAGCTGTTTGATTCCAATGCATTTAACAGCACCTGACAAACAATTGGTTCTCCAGAATTACTTTTATGAATTAAATTAATTAAAATCTAATTCCTCAGCTTCTGAAGAGGATTAAAATGACAGGGATAGTACATGGAATAAGCTGAATGCTTACTTCAGTTCTGTTCCTTATTATTTATTAAGTCAATACTGAATTACAATGGTTCAATCTCTAAAAACAGAATTCATTAATAATAATTGAGCATTTTTACTTTTCCAGGTTTTGCTCAAGCAAACCAGTTTAACTATGGAGTTGACGATGCTGAGCTGGGAAACAGTGTGCAATTAATTTCTTCTTTTCGATCGATTTCTTGTGATGTAGAAAAAGATGCAAGTCATTCAACTCAAATAACATGCTATACCAGGTATGTGTTAAAGTATCTTTAATAACATCATTTTTATCACATCAGAATTACAGTTATTCATATTAGTATTATGATAGTTTTATCACTCTGGCTGTTGTTATAATAATATTTTTCTGATTATCACCTATTTTTGATTTCATGATGTGTAGACTATTTTATACCTTTACTACATTCAATTATAATGCTCTTCCCACAAATTGGCATGATGAAATATATTCTAAATTCTTTCCCAGGTTATTAGAGCTATTCTCATTATTGATCTCTTTTAGGAGATAAATGACTACTATTAAATTGTAATGATGCTTCTCAGAATATCAAAATTATGCTTTCCTGTCAGGTTTGATTAATTTTGTTCACTATGTTGACATAGTCATTAAGATTAAAGATGATCATTTTGTATAGTGACATTTCAAGTTTTTTACTATTAGCTCAAATTAATGTTTGTTATTAGCAACTTGGGGAAAAATTAATCATTTTAAATTGTAACTTTCAATACTGAAACATATAGCATATATTCCAGAGGTTTCATCTACTTTAGTCTTGTTGGCTATTTTTTTGCAGCAAAAGCTTACTTATGGAGAAATTTGATTAAAACTTTTTTAAAGCTAGGTGATATATTACTATTTTAAATGATTGTCATCACATTTGTTGTTATTGAATTTGTTTTTCTTTTCAGTAAGTGTCAGTGCACTTAGAGTGAGCGTTTACCTGAGGTTTGTGACTTAGAATCTGCAGTACTGCATTCAAGAAAAGATAAGCTTTGCATAATGTAAAGCAGAATTTCATTGCCCATCAATTAGAATTTTAGACATCGTTTTTCAAAAATGATGTAGCCTGGGAAAGTATATTTTTAAATTAATACTACATGTTCAATAAAAGAGCTCTTACATTCCTTACGTCTTACATGTTCCTCATTTGCCTTCCAGAGCAATGCCGGAAGATTCCTACACTGTAAGGGTCAGTGTGGACGGGGTTCCTGTTACAGAGAATAATACCTGCAAAGGCCACGTCCACGGCCATGCGTGCAGCTTCTACGTATGTGGGAACGTCTTTAACTTATGGATAATCAACTTCATGCTTTCCTTCCTGCAGAACTGGGTTTTTAGTTTTTAGTTTTGCAGAGTGTTATCTATGTCCACTCTTAAATATATCTTAGCATGTAACTAAGGATAATTTCACCCAGTTTTACTTATCTTCCATAGTTATAGAATCTCTTTTATTATGTCTGATTTGTTTCCCTCTTCTTTAAATTAATTTTATTAATGGATTAAACTTTTATACTTCCAAATGAAATTCTCATTTACAGTTTTTTTCTCTTTCTCCATTTCTGTTCTCAGTTAGATTCTTTTTTGTTTTCCTATTTTCAGTGGAGTCACTTTCCTTTTGAATAGAAACATAATGACTTTTTAGAATATATTTTATTGATCATGCTATTACAGTTGTCCCATTCCCCCCTTCATTCCCCTCTGCCCTGCACAGCCCTTCCCACCCACATTCCCCGCTTTAGTTCATGTCTATGTGTCATAAGTTCTTTAGCTTCTACATTTCCCACACTACTCTTGCCCTCCCCCTGTCTATTTTCTACCTACCATCCATGCTATTTATTCTCTGTACCTTTTCGCCCCTCTGTCCTCCTCCCACTCCCCTGTTGCTAACCATCCATGTGATCTCCATTTCTGTGGTTCTGTTCCTATTCTAGTTGTTTGCTTAGTTTGTTTTTGTTTTTGTTTTAGGTGTGGTTGTTAATAATTGTGAGTTTGCTATCGTTTTACTATACATGTTTTTTTCTTTCTCCAATAAGCATTTCTCTCCTTTTATCACTTTAATGTGTAGAAGAATAAGTCTGAAGTCATTCTTAGTTTCACACTGAATATTTATCTCTTTTCTGAGTAGTCTAAAAATCTGTCCTTTCACTTTTAAGTAGAGATCTGGGCATTCCTTAGGTGGTCCCTGAATGACAGTGTGGAGGACAACTGACATTTATTGAGAACTGACTGTGATGGCTTATTTTGTTTATATAATTTTGTTTCTATGCATGCATTCCTTTCTGCATTGTCAAACCTCCGCCTCCAAAAAACTATTTCTTAATAACATAGCCCATGTTTTTTTGTTTGTTTGTTTGGTTGGTTGGTTTCTGTGGCGTCCTTGTTTTTCTGCATATGGGGTCTTCCTGATCTATTTCTAGCCCCCCATTATCCACAGAGGAAAATTTACAAGACCCCCAGTGGGTGCCTGAGACTTCCCATAGTACAGATCCCTGATCAACTTCAGCTCTGCTGGAAATGAGGTGCCAGCTTCTTCATGGCCAGATGCAGTAGTTTTTACATTTTTCAGTTCAAACCCATTCCTGAGTCTGTGTGACCATCCCTTACTTGCAGTAAATGGTTTGCTGTCACTAGATTCAGGGGATCCCTTGCTGAAGTGTTCCTGTAATTTTTTTTAAATTCCTACTACATTGAGAACTTTTTAACTTTTCACTAAAGGAAGCACCAGCTTCTCTTTGTCATATTCAGATTGCCAGCTTCACTACTCTTGTACATTGGGGCCACTTTTAAGTAACATAAGGGTTAGTTAGATACAAGTACTGCCATACTGGGATAGTCAATCTCATAACCAAGATGGCTACTTTGTGACTGATGGGCGGGGAGCGTGGACAGTGTGGGGACGCT
>PVKM010034948.1:0-15285 GCA_004027735.1 Carollia perspicillata
AGCACACGCTTACATTCTCAGAGGGTTGTTTTTAGCTGAACAAAACGGCCTGATTGGGTGGGATGGGGGTGGTGGCAGGGGAGGGGTGTTAGGGCCTGGGTGCAAAGCCAGCTCCCCCACCACGGGGAGCCCACCGCCTTCGCCCAGAGCCGAGCGATCGCTGGGAGTCAGGAGACTTCAGCTCCTGCCTCTGCCTTTTCCTTTCTGGGACAAAAATAAGGTTCGGGAAGGTGCCACTTAAAATAGACCTTTCATAAAAGATTCATTCCTGAACAAGAATGTCACGAAGGCATGAAAAGTGCGCTGGGCTCCAATCTGAATTCCACCTGAAGTATTTGGTGGTAATTATTTTAAAAATTCTCCCACAAAAGGCACTTTTCAACTGCAGGAGAGCAAGAAAGATCAGTAGGGACCAGGGCCAGGTAATTTCTTCATTGGTGGGGGGAGGGGGGAACTAGCTTCAAGTTTTAGGTACTGATCTAAGGCTTGTTGGAGAATAAGGATGAGTATTAAACAGGTTTCATTAAAAAAAAAAAAAAGCCTAGAGCCACAGCAGAAAAATGCCTGAAAAGCAGAGGCTCAGACGAGATGCAAATTACCTCCAGGAAAAGCCTAACGAGCCATTATTAATAGCACCCCGTCATTGTCAAGGGTGTGCGCACCGTGGTGTTAGAACTGCTCTGCGGGAGGGTCTCGAGGAGACCGGGGGTCTGTCTGCACAGGTATCTGCATTTGGGAGCTGGCTGCTATGGAGACCCCTTCCTGGAACAGACGGACTTGCTTTGCATCCACACCGCATTCACCTGCCAACAAATTCAAGTTGACAAAAGCCGACAGTTCCGGGCAGCTTCCCCGCCTCTGTTCGGTTTCCTTCCCAGATGATTTAACTCGGCTGACTGGCAGGAGGCGAGGTGTGGCTCGGCCTCTCTTTCCTTTTCCTTGGTGACCCGGTGTCTATAGCATGACTGAAAATTCTAGGCTCATTATGGTTTTCTGCACAGTGGCCCCTCAGTTTCCTCCCTTGTTTCTGTGCGGGGGCTGCTTGTCTTTGCCCCAGGTCGGTTCCCTGTGGCCCGTTTTGAGCTGTTTGAGTTCCCTTGAATCCAAGTGCCATCCCCTCTAGACCAGGGGGTGAGTCAGACCCCATATGTTTGAAGTGGCAATGGCCCTGAGGGCTCACAATAGCCACTGGGTTTCAGGTCTGATCCTGTATGGATGATGACATGAATTGCTGCCCTCACCCACAGGTGTGTTCTCTGCACAGTTTGGGAGGAGGTGCAAGAATCCTGGGAAGTCACTGAGGCTTGGTTCCAGCAATTCTTTTCAAGAAGAGAAAGACAGCACCGGGGACCACCCAGGTGGAGGCAGCGCCTATGGGAGCCAGCGCAGGGGGCCCTGGCACAGGTTGGGCAAGAACGGGTGGCCGGGGCCGGGGCTGGGGCAGTGTCCCCTCAAGGACGGGCTCTGGGCCCACGAGGGGGTAGTGCCACTGCCAGACCCGGGGACACAAAGAAGGGGCAAAGCAAGAGCGGGGCAGGAGCCGGGCATGGCGCCCACACCCCTGCAGCAGCGGGGGCTGAGGCTGGCACCAGGGCCTTGCTTCCAGCAGAGTCAGGACACAGATAGACGGGTTTCTCCACCCTGCACTTCACGTCTCCTTCTAGAAACAGGGTTTCAGACAACGAAGAATCACTTTAGCTGGTGGGGCTACACTTCCAGCAGGAGCTTACACGGAATCCCAAACTGCCAGCCGGGGCCACCAGCTCATCCCGACTGGCTCAGGACTTCGGGTTTTAGCTTCCCAGGAACCTCTTCGGTCCTGGGCAAACCTGGGCACTTGCCTCCCCTGACTTTTGGTCCCTACACCTGCTGTCATGAAGGAGCAGCAGGGGCTTCTAGAAACACAAGGTTACCTTTGCAATATCTAGATAAGATAAGGTAGGCATTTCATAGTAGGACCCAGCCTACCTACCATTCTCTCACTACCCCTATTTTTAAAAAGAGAGAGAGGGGGGGGAGAGAAAAGAAAAAGAAAAATTCCTGACTGTTTTTCGGAGGCCAGTGCACAGTCTTAGCACGCACACGCATGCCGGTGTTTATGCTGCGGCCCTGTTGGGCAGCAGTAACAGCGCCTGTTAGCCCCGGGCCGGGCCCTGCTGCAGCGGCCTTTTCCGCATGCCCACAGTTGATTTTCAGGACAGCCCGCGAGAGGAATGCAGTGCTCACCCTCACTTCTCATCGGGGAACGCTGACGCACAGAAAGGTGAAGACAGCTGCTCTGGTAGCAAGTGGCGGAGTCTCAAGTGGAGGTGTGAACGGGGGGCCAGGCGGGGGCCGTGTGGGCCCCAGAGCACGCGGTGTGTTTGCAGCGCAGTGTGACGGACACCGTCGCCGTATGGGGAGGTGTCAGAGCAGGGCTACGGCCATCTCACCTACTTAACAAACCCTGCTGGGCAGCGTTCTAAGTTTGTTAACAATTATAAACTCATCAGACCCTCACAGTCACCCTTTAATGTGGCTCTTCTCGATGCCGTAAACCAGGGGTTCTCAAAAACAGGCAGGTTTGCTTCCCCAGGGGACATTTGGTAAAGTCCGGGCACATTCTGGTGTTGTCACAGCTGTGAGGGGAGGGGTGCTGGTGGCATCTAGTGGACAGAGGTCGGGGATGACGGTAAACGTCCTACAATGCACAGGACAGGCCCCCACAACAACGAGTCATCCAGTCATGTCAATGGCTCCGAGGTTGAGAAACGCTGCTGTGAGTAATGGGAATGGCGAGGTCCTGGGAGGCATGACCTGGCAACAGGGGTCTCCATGGCCCCCACCCAGACCCTGTCCAAAATCAGGCTGGAGCAGTTTGTCCTCAGGTTGGCTTCCCACTGTCTTTTCACCCCAGAGTCTTGGATCCACTTCTTCACTGTTCGGGCAGCTGCAGTCCTCTGGCCAGGCCGCCGGCTTTGTTCTGGTTTGTTACGACAGAGAACTGGATTTTACAGTTATTGCCCTTGAAAGCCCCGTAAATGGCATTCGCAGCCATTAGCAGGGCTGGGGGTTGCCAGATCAGTAGGTTTAACTTCGCAGGATGACTAGCTCAGAAATGCCCTCTGGGGGTTCATCCAGCTGCTCTGTTGCCCAAGCCTCTGCCAGGCTGTTGGCCAAGGACATAACCAGAGTTCAAAAAGGAGTGAGGTCATTCCTGGGGAACACCTCCGAGCTTGTGCCGGCTGGCTTCTCGCTGCAGGTCGCCACCTGCTCGGAGCGGGCAGAGCGGGGAAATTTGGCAGCTCAGGGACCCCGGGCTCCACCCTTTACCCCGTTACATGCTGCTATTTTTAAGTCCAGGGGATTTGAACCTGCTGGGGTGGAAACCCAGACTTTGTCCTAGGGGGTCCGGAAGCTTGGCTGCCTTCTCCTGGGAGGGGTTCCATCAGTCCCACCATCTCTCCTGGCTGCACGGTAGGATTTTCCCAAGACCGGTTGCATAAAGTGCAGGAATGAGTGTGCGGAGTCCCTTGTTGAGAAGCTATTAAGAATTTCAAGACAGTGATAGCAAGATCGTTGAACCCTGTGTGGCTGTACAAGGTGCACGTCCATGAAGCCGGCCCTGCTCCCGAGTCATTTTGTGGTCCATGACCAGGTGAGCCTTAGGTCCTGGATTATCTGGAACTGTCCTGCTGTTCTGCCAGTGTGATTAAGTTTCACACGTAACACTGTCCTGATTTGGACAACAAATTATATAGTCACCCTATCATTATATGACCACCTGCCAGATCACTGTTCTCTCATCCACTTTAGGTTCTGTGTTGTCACACAAAGCCTAGCCAATGGGTAATGCTCTTTTGGGACAAAGAGATAATAACCCTTTGTGTTGACTGTCATGGTTTACTAAGCACATGCTCATATGCTAACCTCACTTCATCTTCATAACCGGATCTGCAGAACAGGGGATTGTGTGTGTCTGCGGGGAAGCTACGTGAGGCTTAAAGGGGGTAAATGGTCCTCTCGTGGGTGCCTGTATGGGCGGTAAGTAGCAGAGCTAAGTTCCAAGCCAGGATAATGCAATTTCCAGTCGGGGTGACAAGTTGACCCGGTTTGCCTGGGACCGAGTGGGCTGGGTGGGTGTGGGGTTTCCAGTTTTAAAACTGGGAAGGTCCTGGGCAAACCAGGAGAAACTGGCCACCATATTTACAGTCCACCATCCCGTGTAGCTTTCCTGAATATTTTTTGAATGAACAATTTTATATTAAATATCTTATGACAATCCTTCCTGGGGTTGGACTTCCCCTTAATACTGAAGAGAATTTTTGCCATGACTGGTGGTTGGATATAAAGACAAGATGTTCAAACCAGGAATGGTTCCCCAGTCACATTTCATCATGTGTCCCCCCAGACTTTCATAGGTACATGCACATAAAATGCATTTTTAGAACCTTATTTCAGGTGATTTTATTTTTCATTTATAGTGGGGGTCAGAGCAAACTTTTTCTGCAAAAGGCCCCAGCAGTAAATATATTTTGCTTTGCACACTCTATAGTTTCAGTTGCAACTACTCAACTCTGCCATGGCTGTGTCTGTGTTCCAATAAAACTTTATTTACAAAAACAGGCTGCAGGCCAGATTTGGCTCACAATCCATAGCTTGCTGATCCTTGATCTGTGGCATAAACATCTTTCCCTGCCAGCTCTTAAAAGATGATTCTCCAAAGGGTAACATTGTGACAGTCGAGCGAAGACGGCACGGACATGTCGAAGGGTTTCCTTAACTCGTAAACACGGGAGCTCCAGTTGGCTGTTGCAACCTGTTCAAAGGAGAATCTGAAAAACAGACATGCAAACAGGTGACAAGAAATGCTGAAAAAATGTGTTAATAGGTGGAAATGAGTTATTGCCTTCATGGCAATAAAGTGTTATACGCGGTTTAAAGTGCTGGCCTTGGGGCAGGCAACTCTGGGCTTCCGGCCTGGCTCTGTCCCTCGATGGCGGCGGGGCTACCTGGGACAGGTTACTTCGCCTCAGTGTGTCTCCGTGTCCTCTCTGAAACCAAGACCATAACAGTGGCAGCCGTGTCATAACCTGTTGTCCGGACCCCCTGAGGCCGCCCGTGTAAAGCCTTTACCCCCATGTGAGATGAGAGACCCCCTCAATAAATCTCAGCTCTCATTAGCTAACTCGAACATTTTTTCCGTTCCCAACCCAGATACGAGACAGTCCCCACAGTCTCTCTCCTGGGCCCCCTCTTCCTGAGAGCCTTCCAGGTGTTCACCTCCCAGCTTCCAGGGCTGGCCGTGACTTCTTAAACCTGTGTTTATCACACGGCTTTGCCAATGGTTGTGCCCTTCTGCCTTGACACGTGGCTTGAGTAGTACAGAGCACAGCGTGGGCCTCGAACGCCTGTCCTGGCACAACCTGTCATCGGACCTCTAGCCTCCTTTGTGTCCAGCAGGAGGGATGAAATGTTTGACATCTGGTGGGTTCGTGTGGCTTGGCACAGGGTGAGGGAGCGGGTTGGATATCTGGCCGTGATCACCTGTTAGCTGCGTGACCCCATGCAAGCCAGCCAGCCTCTCTGAGCTTTTCTCCTTTATCCATAAAATGCCAGACAAGGACAGCTCCTAGAGATATTGGGAGTCACATGCATTAATAAATGCAAACGTGTGGTAATAACAGTCCAGTCATTGGTTAAAATTTGGGTGTGAGATGCAGGTAAAGCAGGTCTCTTCCCAAGGAGACTTAACTAAAGAACCAAAATGTCTCATGGGAAATTTTAGATTGGTATTTCTCCCTTCAGTCCAATGTTCTCCTAAACCTTACTAGAGGGTGTTTCTCGGTGAACAAAAAAAAAAAAAAAAACCAAGTCGTAGGTTCCCTCCATGTCCCCCAGTGCCTAAGACCCTGCATGGCCAAAGCAGGGGTCAATGAGTGGTTCTTATGTGGGTGACATGTGGCATTGATACTTAGGGACCAGGTAATAATGCTGTTCTTTCCTGTTCTGTCATGAGTGGAGAAAACGGCAACAGGGAGCCATAGGCAAGGGACAGAGCTGGGAAGGGGAATAGTTGACACCCACTGGTTTTGATTTCCAGCACCCATTTACCTTCTCCTGATGACAGGACCCCACTTTTTCAGGGGGAACATTTGTCTCAGTTCTCAGCCTAGGGGATGATGTTGACTTTACTACCTGTTCTAGGTGTGGACATGTGACTTAGGCCCGACCACTCAGAACATCATATTCCTCTTGCCACTGGGAGTGGCGCATGGCCTGACTAGAACCAGTGGGTCTTGATGAGTCTTTTGCTGGGACTTTTTGGTAGAGAAACTTTTTCAGAGAGAGCTTCGTTGAACTCAAACCTGGGAGGCTACAGACTTGAAATTTTCCATCATGTCATCCCATGAAGCCTGAGACTAAAGCAAATGTGGAGTGGAACAGGGAGACTGAATCCTGATGACATCTTTTGAACTCCTGGATCAAACCACACCTGAAGCAAGACACTTGTAACTTTTCAGTTATCTGAGCCAATACATTCCTTCTTTTGCTTAAGTCTATGTAAATTGGGTTCTCTATGATCCAAATGGAGAGACTGAGAATGTTGTGATTCATGGACCAGTGAGACTCCTAGGAGACTGTGGCCAGGGGGGATTGTATCTTCAACCCCCTTTATACCTTGTGGACATCCTCGTCTTTGTGGGGAAGCTGACTCTGACAGGGTCTTTGCACGTTCAGGCACTGATTACCTCTAAGATGATTTCAAGGGAAGGGTGAGTCTAGGGGACTGTCAGGCAACTCCTTTGACCCCAACGTCCCAGAAGTCTACAAAACAGCTCAAAGATAGTAATTTCATACCTCCAATAATGCTGCAAAAAGTCTCATCTGGATATGGGTCAGCTGCCAGCCAAACCTTAAACACCGGCCCCACTTTGGTGTCAAATTGTAATTCTCCGCTTTCATCTTCCCCTGCAGTTCCTTCTGTTTTTCATTTCTCCTGATTTCTTTCCTGGGCCTTTTGATCTGTTTTCTATTGTTATCGTTCAGGCATTTCATGCCCGAACTTTCCAAGTCCGTGTAATCCAACCATAACAACATCTGGGATCTGTGGTCGCGTATTAATGTCAGCTCCTCCTGATGCATCGGGACTGGGTGCTTTGCTGGATTATTCTACATCTTTGTTCCCTGAAGCTGATTCTCCTCCAAGCCTCGGCCCCAGGATTTCCAAGGAACTTTCCAGGGTGGGCAGGATGCAGGAAGATCCCTGGGGGAATTTACTTTGCTATCTTGTCTTAGCTCTTTGCCTCCGCTGTGGTCTTCACACCCCTGTGCCTCTGACGACAACCTCCCTGGGATTGTGCTTCCGGATCTCGGAAGGTCCCTGCAAGGCACCCGAGCACCTAGCCTCTCTGAATCCCAGTTTCTCTGCAGCAAAATAGGGATGACGACTTTAAAGTGTAGCACTGTTGTGAGGATCCCATTCAGTGTAATGATTTAAATAAAACCCCAGCACAATGCAGGGATTGCTGCCATTGTCAGGTCACTTCATCAGACAGGTCTCCTGTGCTGTGCCACTTCCCCCAGGACAGCCTTCCCAAGGAGGTATCGTCATGCCCGTATGACAGAGGAGGAATCCAGGGAAGTCGATCGTCTGTCTTCTCTTCCCCACGCTTCGTGACACGCAGCTGAGGTGTGCCACCGTCGCTTCCAGCAGAGGAGTGGCTGTGACTGCTGCATCTCTCCTTCCTCCCCACAAAGTTGCTGTGGCTTTTTAGACAATGCTGTCACCACCTGGTACCAGGAAACAGCAGCAGCTCACTGAGTCCCGGGACCACATCGCATACCTGTGATCACTGAAACTCCAAAGAGGGGCAGACACCCTATCCGAAGGAGAGGGAGGGAGGCATGCATTTTAGGGCGTGGGGAGACCCAGAGGGCGATGTGGTGTCTACCCAGGTGGCTCTGAGCTCAGAGGGGACTGCGAGGCCCTCTGTCTGCAGTCCCTGGCCCCGTGTCTCTGTCCTTTCTCCAGCCACTTGAAGTGGCAGCAAGATGACTCTGGCAGTGTCCCTTGTTCCAGCAGAGCCCTAAGGAGGCTGAACTGGCCCTCTTAGATCCTGTGCCCATGGTAGGACGTTCAGCATGGCCAGGCCTGGGTCATAAGCCCACCTTGGTGTGGGGGAAACAGAGTCAGGTCCACCCCACCCAGGTTGACTCGGGCCGGGTGTGGACATGTGACTGTCAAGGACCTACCTGGTCAGCTTCGGGATTCTGTTTCCTGAACTTGGCTCCAAACTGTGGTGCTACCACCCTCTTTGGTTCCATCCCAGGCAATCAATGGTATCTGTGATATTGCAGGTTCAGGGCAATTATCTGTCTGTCTGTCTGTCTGTCTATCTGTCCATCCATCCATCATGTATATATTTTTTCTAATATACATGAGAATAAACGTGTAACTACGAAGAAACTCTTTATTCACATATTACTTAGAATCGTCTCTCCTTCCACCAGTAGTCACTCCGCACTTTGGGAAACACTGATCTAACTTCACCTTTTTACAGTTGAGGAAACCGCGCCCGGCACATCGAAAGTGGAGTGCCAGAGAGGGAACAAGAAGCCTGATTCCAGTTTTCTTTTGTTTTTGGCTAGTTCCTTTATTTTTTAAAACTCTCTAAAGCAAGGTGATGTCACGGCTCTACCCCCTACCCGCTGTGTGTTCTTGGGCAAGTTACTTAACTTCTCTGTGTCTCTGCGTTCCCACCTGTAAAATGCGGGGCAGCGATAGTATTCACTTTATAGAATTGAGTATTAAATGAATTAATATTTATGAACCATTGAGGGCAGGGCTTGGCGCACAGTAAGCATTTTTAATGTAGTCATATTTGTTAAGGAAAGAGGGCCTGACCTGAGGTGAAGGTACCTGAAAGCTTGTAGCCCACATTCCAGATTCCGTGGGGGAGGAACTCCGATTGTTCCTCACGACTGTTTGGGGAGCCTTATTTTCTCCTAGAGGCGTAGCTGAAAAAGTCCCAGGAAAACAATCAGGGTGGGTAGCACGTTACACGAAAGTGACATGCATAAGAATTTCAGAAACACTTTCTTCATTTCTGATTAATCTTCTAAGCCTCTGAGAGGCCCAGACAGTCTGCCAAGTCACTCATGCCAAACACAACTGGAAATGTTCCGAGGGGCTTCATTTCGAGGACCCCTGAGACAAGTCTTCTTTCTGAAAAGAAAAACTGCCTTGACTCTGTCAGGGCGTAAGCAGCCCTGCTCACACCAGGGCCGCGTTAAAAGCAGGGACACTTCGGATGTGCCGAGTGACCGGCCGGAACAGCATGCCTTTCCCAGTGCCTTCTCCTTGCTAGATATTGTAGCACGAGGAGCTTTATCTTTAGCTAAGGTCCAGCACGAAGCACCGCAATATCCCACTCACGAAGACGTGTCTTCATGAGGAAGCGGTCATCTGTGCTGGGTTGAATTTTACTTCAAATTAGCAAACCTCCTCCTCCTCCTGCATTTCCCCTTCTCCCTAAATCCAAGACTCTCATGGGTTGGGTGGCAGTCTTGCCCCACCTCCCAGGACGTTTGGCAATATCTGGAGATCTTTTTGGTTGTCACAACCAGGGGTAGGCACTGGCATCCAGGGGGTAGAGGCCAGGGATGCTGCTCGACATCCTACAATGCACAGGACAGCCCCCAACAGCAAAAAAATGAGCTACCTCAAATGTTGCTAGTGCCCAGGCTGAGTCATCCTCCCCTAAATAACAGCAACGGCAGTAACAACAACAAGATGCTGCAACCAAGGAGAAGAGCAAAAAAGGACTAGGTAAAGTCCCTTGTCAGCACCTTTATCCCCCAGGAATGTAGGTGGGCCTGCCGATGTAGGTGATAATGTGCATGCTATTTCTCTCTTTCTTGAAGCAAATTCTTACTAGTCTATCCTGGGTTAGCCTGATTTGATTAACCTTTGGGTTTGAAAGTATCAAGTGCGTTTCTTAAGAAAATGTTGTGCACAACAACATCTTCTTACTGCTTAAAGCTGGCCTCTTCTCCGTGCAGGTGGGGCTTGTCCGTATTCTTGCAGACACAGAAGGCACCGGCCAACCGTGGAAAACCTCAGAGGCACCATTGTGGTTCTGAGCCACCCAACTGCAAACCCCTTTGAGAGCAGTGCCAGCCTTGGCAAAAACCGACGTCCCCCGAACAAATGCTCTTTGAAAATCCGAAGGCAGCTGCTTGGAAGGGAAGTCCTAGATGGTAGAGAGGGACAGTGGAGGCCTGGCTGGCTTCCCACCCACAGTGTTTTGATCAGCAGAAGCCCCAGCTCCTTGTCCCTTCTGTGCACAGTGGGGTGACAGCCAAGGCTGGGCATCCTGAGTGTGACGAAGTGGCATTTGCTCGCAGGGCGGCACTGCGGAGAGCCTCGCCCCCGCCTCCAGCAAACGGCCAGATCTGGGGTTGCTCCCTGGGGCCACAGCTGCTGAGTCCAGTGCAGCTCATCCTAATGAGTCAACCATCGGTCAGCGTTGGGGCCCACAAAGGGGTGAAACTGTGCCCTTAGGTGTCCCTGACAGGCCTGGGGCCAAGGGGGCCAGAAAACAGCAGAGAGGGGTGCAAGAGAGAGAATGGGGCCATGCCTGCAGGACAGTGGAGCGGGCTCAGCCCAGGAGCAGACGGGCTGGGCATGTAGGCTTGGTAGTGCCCCTTGGCCAGCAACAGACGGGCAGTGAGGCCAAGCTCCATGGCCCCTGCGGTGTGCACCCTGTCTTGGGGAGTGCTGACACATCTCTCTAACCCTCCACCTGCCCTCACCTGGACCCTGACCTGAGTCCCTCTCCTTGCCCAGCAGCCTTCACTTGCTGTTTGAACTTTGGACAAGATCAATTTTAAGAAGAGCGTCGGGACCCAGTCCCTGACCTGGTGGCTCCCAGTGACCAGAGCCCAGGTCTATCTGCCTCAGGGCAACAAGGAGCTGGTTCTCTCTCCAGGACAGGGCGGCCTTCAAGGGCTTTCCCTGCCCTAGGACAGCCGAGGCCCTGTCTGAGGAGCTGGCTGACTTCCCCAGTGCAGGACATGAAGCTGCAGGGACCTCTCCCCAGCAAGTCTGGGGCCAGAGTCCCCCGCTCTGACTCACAGCCACTCCCTTCATTAAGAGGCTTCAAAGGGGCTTGAACATATTTTCATCCAACTCGAAAGCATCAAAGAAGCCATATCCGCAATCCCACTAATCAATCGTATACGTTATTTACATTTCTCCAATGCCCCTTTCATTTTTCATCTGTAAAAATATACTTCTTTAATGTAGTTGTAATTGGGGAGCATATATATTTCATCCAGCATTATTTCCTGTATATTTTTCCAAGATCCTACCTAATGCTCATATTTATTATTTTTGCAACTGCCTAATATACCATTGAGTTAATTACACTGAAATTTACTTCCCAATTCCAGTGTAATTTGACATTTCTTTTGCTTTTAGATTCTTGCTGTTACAAAGCGGTAATAAACATCTGCATACAACCAGCCCCACCTTTTTCTTCTTATTTTGAATTATTTCCCTTGGGTAAATTCCCGGAGTGGGATTACTCAGTCAAAGGAGATGAACATTTTTATGGCTCTTGATATATGTGGCCAAATTATTTTCCAAAATGGTTGTATCAATTTTCATAGTCGTAAGAAGTGTATGAGTATGTTTTCATGGCGATGGGGGCGAGATTTAAAAATTTCAAAACAGAATTTCTTAATTGTTCTTTTTTTTTTTCTTCCTGCCTGTAATGGAGGATTCTAAACCTATGGCAATCTCTGGCTACACTTCGAGTGCTTTTCCCTTACCGGTGCTATTTTAATATCTCCAGTGACTCACAGGAGATATCTTTTGTATTCCTCTAGTCTGTTATTAGAAGATCCAAGCACAGGTATGGGCGGGAGAGGGCAGGGCACTCATCTAGTAGATGATGGAACTGCACTCAGTCAGGTTTGGTGATGGATAGGACATGGGTGGGCTGAAAGGAGAAGACAAGCTGCTCAGGTCTCTGGGGAGGATGCCTGGACGGTGGTGCTAGGGCAAGACTTGGACCGAAGGACGAGCCCTCGGGGTAGCAACTGTGGGAATTCAGCTGTAGCTGTGTGAAGGGGAAACACAACATAGAACGTGGAGTGTGAACATGGAACATTGTGGGTTCAAATCCCAACTCTCCCATGGAGAAGTTGTGTGAGATCTGAAAGTTACTTCACATTTTTGATTCTTAATTTCTTTATGTGAAAAATGGGGTGAAAGTACACACCTCATGGGGTTGTTGTGAGGATTAGATGAGATGACTTATAAAATGCTCAGTTCGGTGCCTGTCGCTTAACTGAGCATGTTATTAGTACGTTGCACTAAATAACAATATGGTTTACTGTTAATGCTTTTCCAAGGTGCAAAGAACACTGAGAGAGAATGCTTGTTTTGCTTCAAGTTTGGACTTTTATTTTCTGCTGTTAGAAATGATGCATTCCTCACTGACTCACTCTACTGTAGGCAGACCGCCTCGGTATGAGGGCAAGCTGGCTTTTTTAAAAAAGTGAAGTGTCATTTGCAAGGTCTGAATCAGGTCACACTCTAGAATCATTTGCCAATTCTGCCACCGCCCCCGACTTCAGCTGATGGATCCCTAGCATCTCTGTTATTGGGAACTAGATTACCTCCTGTTAACCTAAAAATAAAGGGCCTTTCAAAGTGAGAGGCAACAAACATTGATTTGAGATCAAAGCATAGCTGTTCAGAACACTGATTCAGACAGAAGCCCAAACAGTGTGCCAGCTGGGACACAGCGGATGGGTATTTATGAGAAAGGATGGGGAACAATGACATCAATAGAAGAAAGGCATTTTTATTGGTGCAGATAACATAACATTCCTGAAGGGCAGGGTGGGCAGCCAATCAGAGTATAGATGGGTGGGTGGGGGGGAGGTGGTTCAAATTTTAGCTCTGCCACTCACTGGCCAAGTGACGGTGCACAATTATTTGGCCTCTAGGAGCGGCAGTTTCCTCGTCTGTAAAATGGGGATGCTAAAGTACTTTCCTCACCAGACCGTTGCAAGATTTGAATGGCGTGCTGCGCCTAGAGCACGCAGTCCATGCTGGGCTTCTTAGCAGTCAAGCACGTTCGAGCTGTGAGCAATATTACTGCCATCTCCTCTAAAGAGATAGTGGAGAAACAGGGCTAAGTTAGGCTTTAAAACATATCTCTAGTCTTTTTGAAATCAATTTCACTCCCTGGTTACATTCAAATTAAGCTAATAGTAAAATCATTTGGTATGCGTGGAAAACCACTGCCATGGTTGTCCAAAGTTGCATCTGTGGGTGTTTATTTTCATCTGCAAAGACCAGTTTAGGATAAAAATGATAGGTAAGACTTTTCAACGTCCTGCCCTCTGAGTTGGCATGGGCTTCCGTGTAAAGGGTTAGGACAGCACCCTGGAATATTCATGTAGAGACTATTTTTTTAGAAGATTTTATTTATTTATTTTTACAGAGAAGGGAAGGGAGGGAGAAAGAGGGAGAGAAACATTGGCCTGCAACCCAGGCATGTGCCCTGACTGGGAATTAAACCCTTGACCTTTCTGTTTGCAGGCTCAATCCACTGAGCCACACCAGCCAGGGCATGTGGAGACTATTTATTAAAGATAATCAGTTGTTAATATCAGCACTAGATTTTTGTAGCCATTGACCGTATTTACAGGGGCCACTCAGGTGGGCTTCCCCAAAGGTCTCCACGTGCCTTGCTGCACCTGCCCTACAGCCTAGTCCCCGGATAGTCAGGTGTCGGGCAAGGAGCCCCCACCTGAACTGGTAGATGGCAGGAGGATGGAAATGCACTGCAACATCCAGGGAAACAGTAAGAGAGTCGGTCAAAGCTGCTCTGAAATGTGTGGGTCCCTACCTGCTACTGTATTTCCAACTCTGCTCATCCTGAGCTCTTATCCCGGACCCCAGTAAGAACAGACCGGATGACCCTGGGCCAGTTGGAGTTTTAGAGCAGGAGAACGCCCCTTTGGAACTAGACTGCAGTTACCACCATCCATTTCTCCTTTGGATGGGATGGGTATCGGGGGCCTGAAGGTTTTGCCGAGGGGAAGACACCAGCTGAATGTGTGTGCAGCTGCCATAATGTTATTAACCACATTCCTAATTAATCCCCTGGAATGTCAGGCATTTTCCCTTCTGTCCTTGGCTCAGATGAAGGTGTGGTAACGACTCCTTGCCTCTGACTTTCCTAAACGGGCCCCACGCCCTCTGCCAGCGCTGCTATAATTTTATCGAAATGGGACCCGTCGCCTTTGATCTCCTCTGGTTCTTAAACCCAGCAGTTGTGTCTTCGAACATCAATAGAAATGGGGTTTCAGGCTTCCTCTTTCATTATCTTTCTCAAAGATAAAAAAGAGCAAAAGGGAAAAATATGTCCTGAGCTTTGTAGATGAGGCAATATTTTTATGGTCACTTCCTTATCTGATGTTATCAGATCAACAGAGTTGTTGTTTAGAAATCTACGTCCACTGGCATCTCCTCCTGTTAAAGGTGGCTTTTCTTAAGGATAAATAAAAGCAGCACACGTCACCCTCACCTCCCTCCGCTGCAGACGCTGCAGCCCTCCTGCTTTGCTCATTATTGTGGGGAGGGAAGGTGTCTGTGTGTTCTCAAACTGTGGAGGTCTTGAGGGGAGTCCGAGAGCTTCGTAGATCAAGGGTGAGAGTCAACCCTTCCAATGATCTATCCTATTTTTCACAAAGGAACTTCGTGTTCTTGGCAGTGTGGGGAGAATAGACTTCTAGATTAGAATAATTAAATATCTGACCCACGACTCCCCAGATGCCTGTGGCTTCTTGGGCTTTGATGTGGGCAGCTTACTGTAGAATGGAAAAGTACAGCTTCTTCTCAAGGCCCTCAGCATCTGGGAGGGAAGGAGGCGGACAGTGAGGAACTCCAGGGTCTCTGGCTGGAAAACAGACAGACAGGACCCCAGCCAGAGTATCTGGGCAGAGGGAATGTGAGCGAGCACGAACCTTGCAGACGTGACTCCTCCACTTGGCGGGTGTTCGGCTCTCACAGTCTAGCCTCTGCCAGCCTCCACAGCCTTATCTTGACCCCGCTGCCTCTCACCCTGTCTGCCCTCACTGGCCTTTTCCAATCCCTTCTTCTTGCCCTTCTCCCACCCACCACAAAACCTTTGCATAGGCCTGTTCTCTCTGCCTGGAAAGCTCCCACCTTCTCTCTCTTTATGTATGTAACCCTTATTCACTCTTCAGCTCCCTACCCAA
>PVKM010034949.1:0-15364 GCA_004027735.1 Carollia perspicillata
AAATACAGCCTACTCAGTTTTAAAGGGAGGGGAATGGGGCTTTTTCCCATTAATAATGGACTATCCATTCAGTAAGGAATTCTAGTCACAAAGTCTGACAGATGTGATTCAAGCACAGCTCAGAAACATGAAACGAAGGGCTCAGTCCCTCTAGGAACTGACTAATTTTCTTTTCCACGTATCTGATCATGTGTACTTCACTTCTCCCCTCTCCTCATTAGTATTGTGCATATGCTTAAGCTTCTGGAAAATTCCCTTTGAATTACATAGTGAAATATTTTTTAACTCATTGTGTGACCTTCCTTCAGACATACACTTCACTTAGGCTATGTAAATGTGCTCTTTCTCAGAATTTCCCTAAGCTGAAATAATAAAAGTGGTATGCTATAAAATAATCCTTTGCATTCCAAAATAAATAGACGTTAACAGAGAAAGATGTTAACAAAGCGAGTACTTAAGTGTATTGTTGCTAATGTTTTTGTATGATAGAAATCAAGTGTGGTATTTGAGGATTGTGGTAATGTTGAATCATAAAAATATAGTAATTTTAATAAAAGGTGCATTGTACTGCGTACTACATCATAAGTCCATATTCTGTTATTAACCCTCTTATTTGGCCATTCACTGAAAAAAATCAGCAAGAAACAGTCACCACTATAATGTCAATGGTTTTTCCTAGGATCATATCACATTTGTGTAGCTTGCCTAGTCTTACTATGCTATGTTACTTTAATTTTTTGCCAAATGACTAAGTTCAGCTCTATGAAAAATATATTCTTGTATTCAACAGTATTTAGTCACTTAAGAAAGAGCATTATGAGTTCCTTCAGGCCTCTAAGGAAGAATTAATTTTCCTTGTTCGTATCAAAATCTACTACTGTTTCATTTATTATTTTAATTACATTTTAATCTTACCCAGATTCAATAAAATCATATCTTCAAAGCTCATATTTCCACAATTAGTTCAAACATGAGTTTAACTTTAAAAAAAGAAATTCATTTAAAAAATCTAATATAAAGAACAAAATGACATGCATTTTGGTATGTTCAAAAACATTGGTGGTTTTTATTGTGCAATATTCTAATTCAGTGAGGTCATACAGCAGCCTATGGCATGCTTTGCTTTAAAATGGATTCAAATATATCTACATTTATGTGTTTCTCTTCAAATTTTATGGAAAATTGTGAATTAAATTTATTTAAAATATAGAAATTACAATTGAGTACCATTACATAAAAATAGAAGTGTAACATTTAATAATTGGCAATTTTAAGATTAGGACATATATAATTTTATAAAAATATAAACTTTAATTTTCAAACACATGTTCTTTGGAAATTCCTATTGTGTCCTTTCTTCAATTTTCATTGTTTAATTTCCCATTTAAAAAATTAAATCATCACTTTCATCTTTCAAGCTATTATGCATACACCTCTGCATTAATAAATGACTTACCAATATCCATGCTCTTAATAAGAAAATATCAGATACATTTATTTCCTATTTATATGTGAGAAATTTTCATAGGCTTCTAAAGCTAAATAAGATTCTGGAGCCCATGTTGAAGTTAGTCTCAGGTACCCTCAGAATTTGTATTCCGAGGAAAGGGCTGTGATGGAGAAGGTTGTAGCATTTAAGACTGTGTTATAAGCTAGGGAACTGGAACATTGTCTTAGGTTGTATTCTAATCTATATAATTTTTATTCCATTAACATTAATTCAGCTTAAGATGTGAAAAAGAAAGCTACTTTACTTAACATTTTTCCTCATGTGTTTAGCCACATTATTTATATATAATATATTTACAAATGTATATATAATAAATGTTATCATGCATAATAAAACAAAAAGATCCTGATGAACACATTCTTATAAATTATTGAATATCAAAGATTAAGGCAATATTTCTTAATGTAGAACTTACCACTGAGAAGAGGAAAAAATCAGGTTTTCTTCAAGGCAGCAGGAAAAGCTGGAAGAAAATGGAACAATATTTGTCAGACTTTGAAGGAAAAATTCAAGCCAGAAAATTATTACCCAAATTGTCATTCAAGTATAAGGCAACTTTAAGACATTTTCGAACATCATAGCAGTCCCCAAATATAGCCACATTGAGCATTTGCTAAAAGGACTGCTGAGTCCTAACATCCAACCAAGCAAAGGATGGATTAAAATAAACTGAAACAGAACAAAACAAACAAAAATCTACCATAGCTATAATAAAACTATGTGACAGTTAATTATGATAAGCACACAATCTTACTATTGAAATTTGATCAAACATCTTGGTAAGCTAGAGAGGTATGAATGTATATAAGGAAAGATAATCTCATTTATAGTTGAGGAATTAAAGTGTCTATTAAAGAAACACCTATTAACACAAAAATAAAGCAATGCAATAATTCCAAATATTCCCCATTATTCCAAATGAATATTTAAGACTAATACCTTTCCAAATAAATAGATTTTCATTTTAATTTCAGTAAGTTATTGTTATATTTGCATATTTTATTTTGAAGGAAAACAAATTCAATGTTCATTTAAAATAGCATGTCTAATATAATTTTATTGTAATCTTATCAAAAAATTGATTTTATCATCATCTACTTATTTATCTTACTCTATATTTCATAGTAAAATCTAGAATATATTCTCTAAATTGTAAAACCAGTAATTTATGGATGATGAACTTTGAAGGACTTACAGATTTCTAAAATTTTTATATTGCTTTCACTTTTAATATAAAAAATAAAATAGTAACAATTTTATGAGATTTTTATCCTAAAGAAAGCTTGAATAATAAATCTTCCACTCTTATACTCTCCAACAGTTAAGTAGTAAAATACAAAAGGAACCATGATGATTGTTAAAAATACTTCCAAGAAGTATTTTGGAGAAAGGATGTTTGTTTTGCAACCTTGGAACTTCCTTGATGAAATCAGAAACAGGGCCCCATGTATGGAGGGCAAGGAGAGAGAGAAGAAAGAGACAGACCACTCCAGACTGGTAGGTGGTAGTTTTAGTGAACAGGGGAGCTTACAGGTAAGGGTTGTCTTGGGCTGCAAGACATGTAGACCTCTGCACCTCCTGTCAGAACCTTAAAAGTTATAGAGACGTCCTAGAGAGGTTCAGTGCAGGTGTTCGCAACAGCACATGACACTTTCAAAGCTGCATCTTTGAAATGGCCTCCTACTGTGAGAGAGATGGGCACAGCATACATCTCAAGGACAGGGGAGAGGGTGAGGTTTCTGATTGATTGCCTGGACCAGCTCTCGGGTCAACTGTTGGTCATGTCCTCTTGATGACCCCCTCCGACAAAGGAGAAGTTACAATTTTAAAGTATTTGACCCTTTCTTAAGATTTGATGTACATTCGGTGTTCTAATTCTGTTTTAATCATATTTTGTGATGTATCTTTTATGCCATGAAAACTTCAAATGGGATACCTTATGTAGTTTCTAAAGATTAATTTATTATGGATCTTGAATCATGTGCTTGTTCTAAATTATAATGTATTTTTTGTTATCTATTTTACATTCTTATTAATATTGAGGTGCTTGTCAATGTTCTTTGTATTTTTAAAATACCCATTTTTGACATCTTATTTTTTCTGTTTCTCAGTTATTTATTATCTATTGAACTTTTAACAATTATTTTATGTTACTTTATATTTATTTTACATTATAGTTACAGAGTTTAATGAGTCATACCTAGTTACCTTTTGTTTCCCAGAGATAGATGTATGTGAGGTCAGGAATTGCTTTTGAGGAAAGCACCTCATCGGGTGCCGAGGTTTTTAGTTATGGTGACCTCACAGCCATTGTGTTTAATGAAGTATACAATTTCATATTAAAAAGAATTATTGAGAATAGTACTAATATAGCTGAGTTGATAAAGTTATAAAACAATTGAGTTAGAATATTATTTTACTTATTAAATAGTAATGATTACCTCACATAAAAAGTTTAACTTTTAAAATAGATAAACCTCATTGATTATTTTTTGAAGAATATTTTAGAACTAATATTTATTTGTATTTTTAAAGCTGGCAAATAAATAAAGAGAATTAAAAATTTGTTTTTTTATGGAAAAGCTTACAACATTAATAAAATGAGAAAATTTCTCATTGTAGGAATATTATAACTAATAAATTTAAAACAAAAATTCATATGTCCTTGTTGTACATCCTTTTGATGTGTTCATTTAGACAATAATGACCAATGTCTCCTAATATCATTACAAAGACACCTCTACTCATTGTGCGACTCTGAATGGAGGTACACGCTACCATCTACAGATTACTCTTGCCAAATAGTACATATCATATCAATGAAGCATCCCTATTGTAGGTAATAGAAGGGAAAATTATTTTAAAGGATACTAAATTAACAAAATAGAAACCAGATTATAGAAAATGCTATTAGAAATATTTTGACAAATATTTTTTAATTTTCTACAAATATTTGAAATATAAAAAGCCAACAACACATTTAGAAAAAAGAAAGAGAATTTGTAGTTAAAAAAAACATTTAAATTTTATAACCTAATTTGGAACTTGATTCAAAAAACAAAGAGAATTGTAAGAGGGTTAGAAACATTTATCATTTGATGCTTGATAAATAATATGACATTAGGTAAATAATGTCATAAAATAATTATTGTTAATTTTTAAGATGTGTTAATGTTGCTATGTTTAAAATTCTTATAATTTTTATAAATAAACTGAAATATTTATATATGAAATATCATGATATTTGGAATTTCTTTCAAGATAGTAAAGACACTTGGGAAAGCCCTTGGTAGGATTTCATCAGTTTCGAGGAGTTAGAGGTAAATTGTACTGTTTCCTCAACTATGAGATACTTTAAAATTTTTCCAAAATAAAAAGTGCAAAAGAAAAGAAAGGGTGGATTGATAGATGTAGATAAACATCTGTAAAGTTTTTTGTTAGGGACTAGCACATAGAGGCCACAGAGAATAAGGAGGTAAATCAATTAATTTGCAATTATTAAACAATGATTAGAAAATATATCTTGTGACAACTAACTTTTGCTATTTTTATGATTTTCTCTGTTACTTAGTGTTTTATATATTTATGACAAGCCCCTTGAATATTACAAAGTATTTTCCTCCTATGTAAAAAATATTATGCTATTGTTTTAATTTTCATTACAATTCAACTTATTTGTGTTAACTTATTTATTGGTTGCGTTTCTTTTATGTATTTCTTTTAAATTAGATAATAGGCTTTGTGGAAGCCATGTCAGATTTTACTCATCATTTTCTCATTCATAGCCTACTGTCAAGTGGTGATGACTGCTTAATAAATGTTTTAAGAATAACTTTTTTAACACAAAGTGCTCTAGAAAAGACATTAACTAGCAAAATGTTTTAGGAGGCAAAGTTACTTTCTCACTAGAGGATTGAGGTTTTTGTATATTTTATAACTCTATTAAATCTTAAATAATTTATAAATTCTGATAAGAGTCTCCATAAAAGAAAATTAAGGCAGACAAGATGGGACACATCCAGGGTAGTGGGAGGGGATAATGGGAGGAAAAGGGGGAAAGGTTTCAGGAACATGTATAAGGGACACATGGACAAAACCAAAGTGGGGGAGGGATCAAGGGTGGGAATTGGGGATGGTTGGAGTGGGGTATAGTGTTGGGGAGAAATAGGGACAACTATACTTTAACAACAAAAGAAGTTAAAAATCATGAAACACACAAAAATAATAAAATAAAAATATTTTAAATTAAAAAAAGAAAATTAAGACAGCATCAAGGATTTCAATACATAAGCTCATCCAGCTCTTGGATATTGTAATGAGGTTTAAGAGTGCACAAGAGCCTTATAATTTGAGTCATCATGTATGGAGAAGAGAGAATATAATGCATTGAAAAATCACTAGCCACCAGAGAGATGCAAATTAAAACCACAATGAGATACCACTTCACACCAGTCAGAATGGCCATCATAACCACATCAACAAACACTAAGTGTTGGCAAGGTTGTGGACAATAGGGAGCCCTAGTACGTTGTTGGTGGGAATACAGACTAGTACAGCCATTCTGGAAAGCAGTATGGAATTTCTTCAAAGATCTAAAAATGGAATTTCTTTTTGACCTAACAGTTCTAATGCTGGGATTATACCCTACGAATCCTGAAACACTAATTTAAAAACACCTATGCACCCCAATGTTCACAGCAGCACAATTTACAATAGCCAATTGCTGGAAGCAACCTAGGTACCCATCATTAAATGAGTGGATCAAAAAAATATGGTACATATACACAATGGAATACTGTGTAGCAGAAAAAAGAAGGAACCCCTAGAACTGGAGAATATTATGCTAAGTGAAATAAGCCAGTCAGTGAAAGATGAATGCTATATAATCTCACCTATAAGATCAATCTAATGAACAAAAGTAACTAATGAACCAAATAGAACCACGGACATGGAAACATGCAACAGACTGAAAGTGACCAGATGGGAGGGGAGGGAGGATAACAGGGAAAGAAGGGAACGGGTCATCAAGGAACATAAGGGACCCAAGGACAAAGCCAAGATGGGGAAGGGTTAAAGGTGGGAGGTGGGGGTGAAAGATAATGGTGGGAAAATGGAGACAACTATACATGAACAATAATAAAAACAAAGGAAGAAAAAAAGAATGCAAACAATCATAAGTACCAATGGAAGAATTAGAAATAGGTAAATAAAACTAACCAAAAATCAAAGAAATAAATAAGATGAATTACGTAATTAAGATGAGTGTGTGTGAGTGTCTGCATGTTTGTGTGTATCTTTGTGTGTTGAAAAGTAAGTGTCTTGTAAGATTGTGTAGGGGACAGTTGAGCCCAAGAAACTGGAGTGAAGGAGGTAGTCTATATTATTTAGGACAGTATTTAACACGAGGGTGCTCAGCAGTGATAAAGAGACAAAGTGTAAACTCATAAAAGTATAAATCAATAATCTGAAGCAGACTGTTTTAAGTCTCAAAAGTACAATCCAGGATTTCAAAGGAGTAGGTAGTCAACATAGTTTGGATAGACACAGAAATGTTTTATTGGACACCTGCTGAGTTGTTTTTTTTCCCATTACTTCTGTCATATAAACTGTCCTTTTCCCATGCACTCAAATCCACATGGACACAAAGGTGGATGTGGTGAAGGTTCTACAACTATATTCATGTAATGGTCATCTTACTTCCAGGGTACTTTTGTTGTTCGAGATTTGACTGTTAACCCAACATGGCCAATAAAGTCATAATTGTAAGCAATTGAGAGTTGAAGTTAAGACATTCTCAGCTCCATTAGGCAAATCCCTTGAAAAAAAGAGGTAAATTTTTATACCAAGTGACCTAGGGAGATAGAAACCTGATCTGTGGAAAGAGAAGAATGAAATCGTGTCGAGAAATGGATGTGAAAGACAACAAACCCCGTCAGCTTTCTACTGTGTGGCTAAAGAATTTTTCTTAGGGTTGCCCATTTTTCTGCCACTATAATCTTTGAAACACATATCAAGTCTAATAATAAACCCACTGATTTTACTTAAGTTTGCATTCTTTTCTGTTACTTGAAACACAAATAATCTAAATTAAAACTAATGAGTTTCAGAAAACTATGGCTGTGTTCTAAAGTGATTTTGCCTAGCTTCATTGTGAAATAAGAAGTAGAGATTTATTTCACATAGCCTAGTGGCTTTGAATAGCTACTCTTTCAAAACATAGGTCAATTATTCTACTTATTCAGTATGCACTTACTACACGATTTAGTTATTTTTGTTTTCTTACCCAGGTAATTGTTTTTCATAACTGAACTTAATATTACTTTCAGTTTGCTCTCAAGGAGAGAGATCATATAAACACAAAAAATAGTGGTAATAAGTCCATATTTAAAAGGACAACTGGGCCTTTAATACTTGGTGGTTTGGGAGATGTAGAGAAATTGGGCAAGAGCAAAGGTGAAGTGCAATGTGTGTTCTCTCACTGTCAGTAGTTTCAATTACCCCGAGTAGAGTTTTCATATGGAGGATTAGTGAGTTAAAAAATATGAAACATATGCTGGTTTAAAAATCCTGAAAGCTAGTATAAGTCATTCATAATTTATTCTTGGTAGTTTCCTTTCAAAATTACCCTTAGTATTGTTACTTTCTCCAATTCAGTTTATAGGCTTCTATTTTGAATGTCTTCTTCTTTTTTTTTTTTTTTCATTTACTATCCACCATGTAGTTCTGTCTTTATTTTACTCTCTAAATCCTTCCAAATTTTGTTGGAGCCACTCTAAATTTACATGTACTTAATAATCATCAACCTCTTATTTTAATGCATTTTATATTTTCATTTCATTGCCAATCTAACTATTTTCTTTATGAATACTAATGCTCAAAAGTGTAAGTTGCACAAGGCTTGCTTCATACCAATGGAATAGAATTGTGAGGCCAGAAACAAAAACATATGTACATGGGAAAAATTTTTTTGACAAAGGAGCCAACAAACATACAATTGAGAAAAGAAAACCTCTTCATGAAATGATGCTAGGAAAATTGTAAAGCCATGTGTGGAAGAACGAAACTAGATTACAGTGTGTCCCCATGTACAAAAATTAATTCCCAATGGATCAAAGACCTAAATATAAGATCAGAAACAATAAATTCCATAGGAGAAAACATAGGCACTAAATTTATGGATGTTCATCTTAGAGAAGATTTTATGAATTTGACCATAAAGCGAGGGAAGTAAATGCAAAAATAAATGAATGGGACTATATCAAATTAAAAAAGCTTCTGCACAGCAAAAGAAACCATCATCAAAAAACAAAAGTAATCAACCACATGGGACAAAGTATGCAAACAACAGCTCCAACATGGGCTAATATTCAAAATATATAAAGAACTCATACAACAGAATGCCAAACAAATAATACAATTAAAAAAGGGAAGGCGACTTGAATAGACACTTCTCCCAAGCAGACATCCAAATGGCCAACAGAAATAGGAAAAGATGCTCAACTTCACTAGCTATTAGGAAAATATGCATCAAAACTACAATGAGATGCCACTTCACACCAGTTGGAATGCCTACTATCAACATAACAAGTAATTACAAGTGTTGGAGAGGGAGTGAAGAAAGAGGAACACTCATTCACTGCTGGTGGGAATGTAAACTGGTACAGCCACTGTGGAAAACAGTTTGGTGGTTCCTCAAAAAATTAAGAATAGAGTTATCATATCACCCAGACATCCCTCCTCTAGGTATCAACTCCCAAAATTTGAAAACACTTATTTGCAAAGATATAGGCCCCCCTCTATTCATTGCAGCATTATTCATGGTGGCCAAGACATGGAAACAACTGAGGTGTCCTTCTCTTGATGACTGGATAAAGAGGTGGTACATATATACAATGGACTACTAATCTACTGTAAGAAAAGATGAAATATTATTTGGAACAACATGGATGGACCTTGAGATATTATAATAAGTGAAATTTGGCATTCAGAAAAATCTAAGAACCATATGATTTCACTTGTATGTGGGATATAAAACAGAAATTCAAAGACAAAGAGAACAGTATGGTGGTTACCAGGGGGGAAGGGAGTATGGAAGTAATGAACCATAAAGGGGCTAAGTATATAGTGACCAAAGGTGATTTGACTTTGGGTGGTTGGCACACAATGAATATACAAACCAGGTGTCATAGAAGTGTACTCTTGAAACTTATGTAATCTTATTAACCAATGCCATCCCAATAAATTTAATAAAAAATAAAGATAAAATTAAATTAAAATGAAAAGAAAAAGAAATATAAGCACCATGAAGGCAAGGACTTATGATTCTAGCTTACCACTGCATTGCCAATATGCTTTATATCACAATGGTTGCCAGTTAGTGGAAGGGCACATCACACCATCTGAACGTTATTATTCTCCATAGTACTTAATAGAAAACAGTATTCCACAAATGCAGGTTGCTACAATAACAGAAGTTTAAGTTCTCATATTTCCTAGATCAAAGTGTCAGCAGGACTGGTTTCTTTTAAGATATCTCCCTTAGCATGTAGACGGTCATCTTCCTCCTGTGTCCTCACATGGTCTTCCCTCTGTACCTGTGTTTCAAATGGGCCTATATTCGTATCTATGTCCAAATCCTCTCTTCTTATAAGGACATCAGTCACATTGGAATAGGCCACTCATTTGACCTTAATTACCTCCATAAAAGTCTTGTCTCCAGATATGGTCACATTCTGAGCTACTGGAAATTAAGACTTCACTATGGGAGACCATAAAGGCACAATTCAGCTCATAATCGAGGCTAAGTGTTCTACTTCTTGTTATTCATCAGCAAAGTACAATGGTGTTCATAAAGAGAGGCCAATGAAAACACTGAAATTATTCAGACTATTTTATCTTTTTGTTCTAGAATTCTTTGAATCAATAGCTCTAATGGAAATTATTTTCCTCTGTGAAAGGTTATTATTCATGTGACCAAAAGAATGTGAATATATCATGGGTGCTTATATGGCAGGGGTTCTCAATATCTGTTGGGGTATGAAAATTTTATTAAAGCCAAGTGCCGTATTCTCAGAAAAAAAAATACACACAGTAAATATTTCATAGCATTTAAATATGTTAAAGACCTTAAAATGCGTCTGTGTACCTCAGGTTAAAAACTCTAATTCTACCGTGTGTCAATATATGTGTCAATATTTTTATTAGACAGAAAACAGATAAGAATGGGAAAACTATAAAATATCAAAATAGATCAATTCATAAACTAGAAGGAATCTTTAATAGTTATGTGCAAAACTAATTAAAATATAAGCATTATCTCCCACATAACTAATTAGAAAAAGTATACTACCTTTCTGAAACAAAAATAATTTGAGCTAAACATATTTTATTTTACAAGTTTACGAAATAAATTTGATCTCAGTGTAAGAATAGTTTATTGCCTAGGCTAGTCATAGAGATACTTAGGTATTTCTCTGTATTTTCAAAGAAAATGTACCACAGATACATGAACCTAAAGACACAGCTCAGGAATTAAGGGGTATGATGTAGAAACCTGGTAGCAATTTGTACGTTATATTAAACACATGATTTAGAAATTGAATTTTGGTAGTGTTTATCAGATCTACTAAATGAATATGTTTAGTATACTTTGTTTCTTAGAGTAAAGCTTTTTCCCGCACAAAATTGGTGTGCTATCGTTAGCTAGAGAATATCTTATTTCATGAGTTTATCAGAAAGGTGATCCTTATGGTTTTCTCTGTTATTCCTTCCCATTATTCTAAATACAACAGTTCATTTATAACAGTTTAAAAGGATTTGCTTTGAAAATAAGCATCCAAAGATGTAGAGCCTGTGGAGTGACCACATCCACACTTTACTGGGCATGCGTAATGTTAAAGAAACTAAAGCCATTGAAAGCCAACCTGACAGAAATGGCCTCTCTGTGTAACCCTCAGGGCAGAATGGGGCAGTTAGTCATGCAGCCTGGAGTAAGAACTGCCTGCCAGACACGTGTCATGGATAAATAGTCCCCAAAGGACTTGGAGGAAGGGAAAGTCCGTCTACATACTACAGAGAGAAGCATATTTTGCCTCACAATGACTAGATATCTTATACATTTTAGAGTTTTCTGTTCATTTAATAATTCTATGTATACTTGCCTGAGCAATTTTCTTGTTTTAAAAATACATATTTTACCTCTTAATACTCCTTCTGCATTTGTTGAAAGGTCTTCTAATGACAGCCCTAAAAAGAAAAAAAGTACCTTGTCTCTTCTGCTTTTGGAATCAATTACAGCAGAAAGCAGAGAAGCTAGAAATACCAGTAATGAAACAGTAGCTGACAGATGAGTACAGCAGAAAATAGCAAAATCCATCAGATAACTGGGATCTGCTGGGCAATCGTGTGTTTGAGAAGGAAGGTAGGTCTTACACAGTGAGTGTATTACATGAATCTTGGAGGGCTGTGCCAACAATCCGAAGTTAGCTCAAGACATGAAAGACATATTCAGTCACATTGTCACTTTCCTTTTACCTTGGTGGCTCATCCACAACTCCAAGCGTTAAAAAAGAAAAATCAGGTGTCTTTCACAATTCTCCCTAGCAATATAGTTTGATGTGGCATGACATTTCTTAAGTTCTTGAACTTTTCATGACAAATAAAGAAGTGGGATGCAAGAGGGGAAGGAGGTAATATTTCTGAAGAAAATAAGTTTCAAATGAAACATTTTTGTACTTACAGCCTTTATTTTATGATTACTGAAATTGTTGGAAACAACCATTTGGTTTGACATGTTCTTATCATGTATTCAGTAGTTTGCTAATCATCTTAATCAGAATATGCAGAGTATAGCTCACACTTCTCTTGTAATTCAGCCTTTCATAAGACTATCAATTAGCACACAGCAGTAAGAGAATGATGCCTTAAAGGACTGTTAAGAGGTGGAGGCCTTCATGCCCTGATCTAAATGGTGCCAGATGGCTGTATAATTAGTTACTCTGCTGTGTCTCCATTCCTCTTTGGAGCTGCTATCTCCTTTGCAGAATTTCAGTGAATAGACCCTACTTATTATTTTTCACATTCATTTGATCTGGTGTTTTTAATACTCTAAAAAGAAACAAAATTGCAAACTTGATTACATTTCGACATAGAGTTCCCTTTATCATGATAAAATGTCCATCATTGTCATTGCTATCTTGAGATCTATTTTTGTCGGATATAAATATGAGTGCACCTGCTTTTCTGTGGATGTTATTTACTTGGAGAATCAATTTCCACCCTTTCACCTTGAGGCTATCTTTGCCTTTGCAGCTTAGATTCATGTTTAAAGGCAGCATAAGGTTGGGTTCTGTTTTTGTATCCAATCTGCGACTATGTATCTTTTCATTGGTGAATTCAGTCTGTTTACTTTTGGGGAAATTATTGATGTATGAGGATTTCCTATAGCCATTTTATCTTTTGTTTTCTGGTAGCTCCGTGCTTCCATTGGTTCTTTTCCATTGCATTTCTGTCTGTTGTTTCTATTTGGTGGTATTTGGTGGAATTCTTTCCTTTGTTTCCTCTCTTTTTAAGTTATACATCTCATTTGTGTGTGTGTGGTTAGTGTTAGGTTTATGAAAAAGAAACTTTCATGCATAGCCTGTTTTCATTTGAAAGTGTCTGATCTCCCACCCACTTTGCCAATCTTGATGTTTACATCCTCCCCTTTTATGTGTTTTTTTTTTGTCATAAATTATCCCTGTTTATGCCTTAAATTTGTTGGTGATCTTCTTACTCATAGCTTTGCAACCTTTTGCTGTTTGTTTCAGGTTCTTTGTGACGTTGAGTATGTCCTGCCATGGAGGTCTTCTGATGATGAAATCCCTTAGCTTCTGTCTATCTGGAAAAATCTTTATTTGTCCTTCATATCTAAAGAATAACTTTTCTGGATATATTATTCTTGGGGGGCGAGCTGTCTTGTTCAGCAGCTTCAAGACTTGGTTCCACTCTCTTCGGGCTTGCAGGGTTCCTGCCGAGAAGTGTGATGATCATTTAATGGACTTTCCTTTCAGCTTACTTTCTTCTTTTCCCTGGCTGCCTTGAAAAGTCTTTGCCATTAACTTTTGACAGTTTTACATGTTGAGACTTAATTATTTTGACTAACGCAAATGTTTGTCTTCAGTCTCACTCAGGGTGTAAAATGTTACAGAAATGTGACATTTTTGCCTGAGTTTGTGTGTGCTTGTCCCACCACCTTATCAGTGTACTTCAGACATGCAAGTTGATGTTTTTGCGGTTTAAATGTGGAATCCAGGGATATTAATGAATATTTTCTTAGGTATATATCTGCACATTTTCTATCAAATTTATAATATGTAGTGTGTGGGGGGGGGCTCTGCCTACAGAGCCCCCATGGCCATCACGGATGAAAATAATGCCCCCAAGACATGACCTGCTTGAGGAGGAAAGGTGGCCGATTTCTCAAAGGAGAAGGGCCCCGAGTCCTTACCTCAGTGGTATTTATTGGGTTTATAACACACAGGAATACAGGTAAAGCTCATCTATCAATGTCAGGCAGTAAGGGTCAAACAATAGATAACAAAGACTCAGGGCCTATTTTGAGTCAGGGTCAGATAGCTAAAGACCCATAAAACTTTGAGGAACAAACTCGTTTCTCTCTTGGACCTTTATTTAACTGAGAGCATTCTAAACAAAGCAGATTTCACAGGATTTTACATATTCTTTGTTAGGCCTGATTGCCCTAGGGAACCCGCCCTTTCCAGCACAGGGCAGTACCCACCACCAGCAGTGTCTCAGGCTTAAGTCAGGCAGGGGAAGTAAGGCAGCCAAGAGATTAGGAGACTTCTCGCAAACAGAATGAGGACTCAGGCTATGACAGAGTAAACAGGGAGCGAGGGTCCATCATCCCCTGTTTGCTGCCCCCCAAGTCCTTCCTTGAGGGCCTCCCAAGTGATTGTGTCTGGCTTAGGTTGCCCCCACTCTGAGGGGTCTTACCCATCACTGACTAACCAACCAAGCATTGGGGGCCAGAGAAGCAGTGCTCCTGCCAGGGAGATAAACTTTGTCTCCTTAGTGGCTCACAGTCTAAAGGTTGCTCACTCAGCCTTAGCCATGGGGGGTTTACAGCTCCTGAAACCAGGCAGAGCAGTTCCCAACAATGTAGCACACTCTTAAACCCACAAGAAAGCTACACTATATATATTTTTGAGATCCTGCTATTTAAATAGTTAAAATCATTCAGCTCTAATCATGACAATGTTACACTATGATGTTGCCTCTGAGTTTTAATAACATGGGGTATGTGCAATGTATACAGATCCTAATGGAATGTTTTTCCTAGAAGCAGTAAGCATGTTAAAACAATCATTTCTCTTATTTTTTGTATAAAATTGACTGAGATGGATTAGTAGTAGTCTTTTTTAAATAAGCAACATAATATGACTTTTACATCTGATGAGGATTTCACACAACTTGATGAACAAGAAATCAAATAGAAATAGAAATAGAAATAGAGATAGAAACAGAGATAGAAATAGAGATAGAAATAGGAAGGAATGGTAAAATTCACATTAGAGGAAATACATTTAGGTTTAACAGATACATTCAGTTCAGATAATCATGGAAATGTATAACAGAGCCATTAAATATATAATTTCTATATTAACAGAAACAAGGAAAATATTACTGTGAAATATCTATGACTAAAATGTGGTGGTTTTAGTGAAATTAAAAAAAAACACCTATTGCTTATATACTTTTTTTAAAGGATTTTGTTTATTTATCTTTAGAGGGGAAGGGAAGGAGAGAGGGAGAGAAATATTAATGTATGGTTGCCTCTCATAAGTTCTCTGCTGG
>PVKM010034950.1:0-15379 GCA_004027735.1 Carollia perspicillata
AGTTTTATCTGACGACCTAAATGAAACAGCGAGAGAGAAGACGCCCGTAACACAGCTCTCCCGGGAGACGGAATTGTACGTGTTGGATCACGAGGCCCTTTCCACGACTGCCGTAGACAGAGACGGAAAGGAAACGCAAGGGGCCACAGTGGAGGGTCTGGCTGGTGCTCCCTCTCTGTGCGCTGCTGAGTCCCCAGGGCCTGGACGGTGCATGCCAAGGCGACGTTTGTTTTCCCGGGGTGCATTCATACTCTGCCGTTTATTCCCCTACAGTTTACTGCTGCGCGTCATTTCCTAGTCACACCAAGCGCTTCTGATGACGGTGCTCATGGAACTCCACGCTTCTGACCTCCGGCCCTCTGCGGTCCCGGCCCTGACTCTCCCGTCCTCAACACCACAGGGCTCGCCTGCACAGTGTGGTTGACTCTCTTTAGAACTGACCGATACATGTGTCACCGGCAGAGATTGGTTTGACCGGTGTCCCTCTGTCCTCATAGGTGGTAGAGATTGTCATACGTAAATTCTGGTTGATGATCCTGATCCTTCACCGATACATGGACATGCTTCTGTTACGAACCTTGCTTTATTTTAATTCATTATTTATTCATCTATTTCTCTACTGGCATTCAGTTGCAGAATTCCATCCCCATTTGCCTTTGAACTAGAGTGTGTCGGTGACTTGACCAGTGCAGCCCATTGGGGTAGGAGCATTCTGCCTACCTGGTACGACTAAGTGCCTACACACATGAACTAGGAGTTTCTGTAGGAGCTCACAGCTCATGCCTGTATCTGCATGCTCAGGGATACACAGGACCCCAAGTTTTTGTAAGGGTTTTTCAGGGTTTCCTATCACTGTCTTCTCCGACACTTAGGCCGTTTGCAAACAGAAGAGTGAGGAAGGAGCACCTCCCTCCTCCACTCACTACACTCTCGGCCCATTTCCCTGGGACACTGACGTCTCGCCTGAGGTGGGCCTTGCGCCGGGGCCGGCAGCGTGAATGGCACGTGGCCGCGCGCTTGGGTTTTGCTGACCTGGGCTCCCCTTGCACAAGGAAGTAACAACCACTCCGTTTGACAAATGCTGGTCCGGAGGGCTGTACAGGAATAGTGAAGTCCCAAGGCGTGGCCACCTTGTCCCTAGAGGGGCGTGGCCAGCTCTCCACCAGATCCCTCCCCCTTCCTGGGAAAACCCATTCGGTTCCTGAGAACTCGTCACCTCAGCTGTCCTGGGACAGACAGGCAGGGGGCGGTAACCACGTTAGGGTTCGGGGCTCAGGATAAGAGACTCACCTGCTTAGGTTAAGTTTTCTTATTATGCAAAGGTGCAGTTGAACTAGAGAAGCTTGTCATGTTTTTCTCCAAAAGATTTTTTTTAATACTATTGCTCAAAGTAAGGAACAGAATCGGTTGGTGTTTTTTATGTGTATAACTGTTCTCTGGTGGATCACGCTGAAAATGGTAGTGATGACAATGCAGGGGTTATCGCCACTGATGTTGATATTAATAATAAGGGAGTATAAGCTAGAACATACAGAAATGCATAGCTAGAGCTACATGTAGCCACTCTGGTGCCATACATTGGTGAAGAGAAAAAAAACAGAAGGTTATAGAAATTACTCACAAGGAAATAGAACAAGTTAGAAAGTGCCTTCTTTGCCCTTTTGCATTAAAATAAAGCACTTTTGTCTGATAAGTAGCCATCATTTGCCCTCAAATCATTAAGCGGGGGAAGTCTGAAGGCTGCGGAGGGTGGTGTGCCGCTGCAGCGCTAGGTCTGTGCACACGGAGTGGCTGTCGGGCGCAGGAAAGCAGGCAGGGCAAAGTCTGAGGGCACGCAGTTCGGAGAAGGGCGGGGGCAAGCCCAGGTGCTCTTAGAATGATCGGTTAAGGAGGCAAAAGTGTAAAGCAAAAGACAGTGCCAACTCTGTGTAAAACAGAGGACGCAGACGTGGCGGGGCGGGGACAGGAGGAGAGAGATTCAGCCAGGGCACCCTGACCGCCGGGCGCGTGCCATTGCCGACGACGTGGATTCTGGACAGAACCTCAGGGCTCTCAGTACCCAGAATGGCCCAACACAGGGCTGCGTGAAGTTGAGGCAATGCATTGAACGGGTGTCGGAGACCCAGGCCTGCTGCAGCCCCATACTGGCTGGTGATCGCGTCTTCTAGGAACCCGACAAGTTCGTGCAGGGACGCTTGTGTTTCCTCAAAGCCCTTGCACCTCCGAGGTGTGTCCATGCCTGGTGTGACCTCAGAACCCGTCCCTCCTTGCAGATCACTCGTCCTCCTCACGAGCCAACACGAGCCCCACCTGCTTCCTTTACTACCTGACGGTGCGTTGGGAGTGGCACTGAAAGAGCTCAGGTTGGAAGTGACTCCCCTTTCCCAACAGTGAGGCCCCAGTCAAGCCGATCTGCTGCGGCCAGCCCCCGTGCGAGCTCACAGTGAGTGCCGAGGTCAAAGAAACGTCCACTCTGAGTTCCTTTTCATCTGCAGTTGGCGTACACCCTCTCATGTGCACCACGGAGCCCTGCCAAGGGAGGGCGGGAGCAGTGGCGGTGTCTGCCCCGCCCTCCTGTTCGCAGGATGAGGTTCACTGTCTGGCATCCCCGCGGCTCTCTGCCTCCCGTGAAGGTTCTGAAATTGTTCAGTTGTGAACGAGGGCGCCTAGCTCTGTGGAGGAAAAGCTAGTGGAGAAGTCGGAGTGCAGTCTGCTCACTGGGTAGCAGTCAGGCATCGCACCTGCGTCTGCGGTGCCGATCAGCCGCTCACGCTCCGCTTCTGTGTTGTTTGGGTCCGTGACACGCCACTGCTTGTTCATAGCCTTCATAGCACATGTAGTTGGATGCAAAACGTGTTCATTCACAGGCTAATGTTTCTCATAGCAAAGCAGTTTCCTGCGATAGGGGCGGGATTGGCACCTTGCAAGTGTTCAGAGGGGAGGGGAGGGCCCTTCACACAAGTGCTGGAGACAGCTCATAGCAGGACCACCATCCATTATCCAGGACTTCCTCCGCCCGCAGGGCCCTGCCTTCTTTTCTCTGCTCTGAGTGGTGCATGTGTGCATGCTCTGTGTTTCTGCAGATGTGTGTGTGGATGCACGTGCGTGTTCCTGTGTGTTCACGAGTGTGTGCACAAACTTGTGTGCGAGCATCTCCATGTCTGCCCCTGCATGGTCACAAACGTGTGTGCAGCCATGTGCATGTGTGTGTGTTCTGGTGTGTGTCTGTGCATGTGTGTGCACCTGGGCACTGCTGTGCGCATGTGTGTGTGTGTGTTCCTGCATGGTCACAAATGTGTGTGCACCTGTGTGTATGTGTGTATGTCCCTGTGTGTGCACACATGGATGCTATTGTTGTGTGTGCTTGTTCCTGCATGTTCACAAACACGTGCACACACCTGTGTGTTTACACTCTGCACACATACCTATTTGCATGCCTGTGTGCCTGTGTGTGTGGTTGTGTGCGCGCGCCTGGGTTTGTGTGCATGTGCACACATATGTGTGAACACATGCATGCCCCTGTGTGTTCGCATGTGTGCGCGCCGGTGTGCTCGCATGTGTACGCACCTGTGTGCTCGCACCTGTGTGCATGTGTGTGTCAGTATGTGTGTTTTGACTGCTTCATGGCTTGTACCGAACAAACAGGGAGCAGGCGGAAATCTCAGAATAGTTTACCCCCTATCAGTTGCCATGGTGAAATGCTGACAAGCAAACTTCAAATGCCCCAGTGAGGAGGAAGGTCCAGGTCTTACCTGCGTGAGGGTCAGCACTACCTGTATCTGAGTTCCCAGCTCGGTCTGTCACTAGGAGTGACACGGAGCCGCTCACCATTCCACTCGAACCTTTCTTTCTGGGAGGCTGCAAAATTACCACTTTCTTTCCAGTTTATTCTGCCTTTAATTGCTCTCTCTAACCCTTCTTTTTTTCTGCTTAAGAAAATAATAAACATTTATAACTACGGGTGAAGCTCCATAAAAGTCAGAAGGTTATGTGTATCTACCCGTATCCGTCAGTGAAGAAAGAAAAAAAAAAGAGAGAGGACAGCTTTTGAGACCATTGGGAGCAGCCACACCGTCTCCAGGGCAGCGTGTCCACGGCTGGCTCCGGGAGAAAAGCTAGGACCCGCGTCGGGCTGCAGTGGCCAGCATGGCCCAGACATCCTTCCCTGGCATGTGAGCAGCTCGGGGGACAGAGGTGACGTACGAGGGTCTGTTTCGTGTGAGTGAGGAGTGGCTTTGTGAAGACCGCCTGTGTGGCACAAATCCTACCCCCGAGGTGAAAGTGTGCAGCAGACGTCACTCATCCACAGACGTGTCCCTTTTGAGGAGCAAAGTTGCCGATGTTAAGAAAGGCTTGCCTTGGAATTCTGTCCCCTGCAGGGCGGGGGGGGGGCAGGCATCAGGGCAGCCCCACCCGGCCCCCACTAGCTCCTCACTCTGCAGGGTGAACTGGCTGCTGAAGGGGACCAATCCACAGGGATGCTGGTGGCTTCCCTCTCCGCTCCTCCACCAGGGGGAGCCCCGGCCCTCCCAGCAGTGGCCGCCCGAGCCAGGAGACAAAGGTCCAGCTGGTGACAGTACGTGCTCAGTGGCCCAGTTCAGAGGGTGAGCCCTGCTCTTCACAAAGAGGGGACAGTGAGGCCAGCGAGGGGCAGGACAGCCTGTGCTCAGAGGGCCGCCTCTCTGTCCACTCTGGCTGGTGTGATGCCGACTGGGACCTTGAAAGGAGCGGAGATTTGCCGTGTGTATATATGTGTGTGTGTCTCTGTGTGTATTTGGGTGTGGTGTGGGTGTGTGCACGCAGAGCACAGACGCTGCCACCTCTCTGTGCCGGAGTTCAGTCTGCCAGCAAAGGTGGTCCTGAGACCAACCCGTGCAGGTGACTGGAAAGCATTCAGAGCAACAGCCAGCTCCCAACAAATCCCGACCACACAAAACAGGCCAACGTTTAAAACACGGGGGGTTGCGCGTTAAAATCCTGACTTCCGCTTTTTCAGCACAATTACGCGTGGCAACACCAATTTTCCTCGTGCAGGAAGCGGCGTGGGAGGCAGCGGCAGACAGTGCCCGGTGCAGGTGCACGCCACGCTCCTCGGAGCCCTGTGCTCGCACGTGGCCCCACTCGGTCTCTCCCAGGTGTCCCCTGGATGTCCCTGGCCCCTGTAGGGGGTCAGCGTGGCTTCCCTGCTCTGGCCAGACTGGAGAGATCAAGGAACTCAAGCCCTCGTTCTTAAAAAATCAGAAAAATGTGAAGGTTCTGTTGTCAAATAAGCTTCACAAGTTCGATTTTCTGCTTTGCGTGCTCTCACACAGAGGATGCAGGGCTGTTTCCAGCTCCCTGCTTTTCCTGTGGATTTTGGCGACTACACGGGTCGCCTTTGAAGAGATTTCTTAAAATGAGTCCCTTTGCGGCTCACGACAGTGCAGTCCCTGCTCTCAGTGCCTGGTGCTTTCTGGGCCCTTGGACACGGCGTGTCCACCCGGCCTGGCTCTAAGCGGCTGCTGGGTCCCTTGCAGCCGGGCACATGCAGGGTCGGTGAGAACACTGCCGGCCTTGCTTCTGCCTGTGCCCAGAGCCCTCCGCGTGCCGCGGAGTCCCTGAGCACATGCTGGGAACTGAGGCCGGAGCCCGGGCACGGCCCGCAAGGTTATTTGGGGTCCTGGTGGGTTTCGCTGAGGTGAGTGCTCTCTGGCCAGGAAAGCCGAGTTATTTGGGGCCACCATAATGGTGAGTTAGACAGGTGTTCATTGTGTGAAGCGCTGAGTTTACCAGCCGTGCAGACTGCTGACTTTGGACGAGGCTGCAGAGAGTTCTATGCCCATTTTCTGAAATGACGGTTCTGACTTTTACAGAAGTCAGCTAGAAACGCTCATGAGTTTAATAGATTTCGTAGATGGTCAAGTGTCAGAAACCGTTGTTAGAAAAGGAAAGGACAGGCCAACCGAGAAACAGCTTCGTAATCAAACAGAGTCCAGGAAAAAAGGCGAGAAGTGTTGTTTTTCTTTTTATCTTCTCATGCAAATACCAACTAAAACATGTTCCTGCAGAGGAACAGTGGCCATCCTGTCTGTCCCCACTGACCTCTGATTTCTGGTCCAACTGGAGCGTGGGGGACCGAGGCGTGGCGGTGCCAGGGGACGGGAGGTGAGGAACACATGCAGGCAAATAGCACGGCTCTGCTCAATCAGAAGGGGTGAAAGGAAGAGGCGCTCCAATTTCAGGGCGAGTTAAATGGACACTTGTGTAGAAGGCCTTGGAGGCTGAGACAGTCCATCCGCCCAGCAGTGGCCCTGCACGAAATGCAAAGGCCATCTTCATTCGGCCACCTTCAGGTCAGCGTCCGGTCGGTAGCAGCGGCCGAGCACTGCGCTGTGCGAAGCCAGACACACGTAAGCCCTGTGCTCGTGGCTGCACTCCTACTCATAACGGGTGGGACTTGGGGGACATGGACGGAGTTGTCCTCAGATTGTCCACCTCCGATGGTGGCAGGTGAGTCACCCCCATCTCGTGCCAGAGCTGAATCCTGATCAGTTCGAGACAGAGTTCCCAGGAGCCGTAGCAAGTCCCGGAAGGCCCCGCTCTCAGAGGGGCTGGTTAAATGCGAGCCCCGTTCTCTGAGACACCAGGTGACCTGCGTGTCTACTTGGTGTGAGTGCCATCCTCTCCCGTTGCCCACACTTCCCGTTCCCTTCTGTGCTCGGGCCCCAGAAACATTCACGGCAGAAAGGACCAGATGCTTTTTCTCAACATCAGTTTAGAATATATTGAAATCCCTGGACAAATAGAAGCAAGATGTGTCCCATAGAACACGAAAGAACGATTTTTGGCAGGAAAGTTTCGGCGTGGCTGTAGTGAACGATCCATTCAGCATTTCTTGGTGAAGGAACTGCCATTTGGCTCGTGCCCGACATGTGACCGCGTGACCGTGCGTGGACTTGCCCGTTTGGGAGCCTGGCAGAGTGTGTCTCTGCAACACGCAACTGCAGGAATCCTGTGCTGGCCAGGGCCTCTTATATAATTTGCAAGAGAGAAACAATTACACCCCGCCTGCAGGGGCCTGGGGTTAAATCGAGAGCCGGGTGGATGCGATCTACCTGAATGTCACACAATGTCAAAACCCAACGCCCCCCGTGTGGATTTCGGATCCCAGCGTCGAGCTGCACTATTTGACGGGAATTAGCCAATCGTCTGATATTTGAGGCCACCCTATAGCTCTGACAACCCCATAGAGGAGAAATCCCGTTTAGAAAGGTGCTAGAACAAATGCATGCAAACACAATGAAACTTCCATTTCAAGATGGAGGACCTGAGTCCAAGGACCGTCACCCAGGGTCGGCACAGAGGCCACTGAGGGGAGTCGGCCACCCCATCCAAGGGCGGTTCTCCCCGGCAGGCCCCTCCCTCCCCTGCCCCTTGGATGTGTCCTCAGCCCAACCTGCCACGAGTCTCTGCGTTCTGTCCTAAGCAGATGGCGAGGGGCGCGTGCGAAGGTGCCCTCTCCTCTCATTACCGGCTGGGATCTTGAGTGTCAGGCCGGCTGCCGAGGGGAGGCAGAGAGTGTGGGGCGGACGGCGTGGCTGCCGTTTCCTACGCGTCTATGAAAGAACAGCAGCTGGAACCTGGCCCTGCTGGACAATGAGCAACCGGAGTTTCCCGGCCCGGACTGTCTAATTGGCACATTAGGAATCTAGGATTCGAGTTATGGTTCAGGCTCTTGAGAAATACTGGCTGATGGATAGCCAGAATACAATACTTGGCTCTTAAGAGAATCCAGGTCTATTTTAAATCCATAAGCTCTTTGAAATTCTTTATGATCCTGCCCTCTTGAAAAAAGTTGTATTTGTCCGTGCACACACACAGAGCAGCACTCCAAAGAGAACGGGCTGCCCTGGGATCCCCGTCCCGAAGTCTGGGAGGGGCCAAGGCCAGGGGCCTTTGGGACCAGAAGGCTAACGTAAAAGGTTACATCGTGCCCCACTAGAGAGTCCTCGTGTCAAACGGTGTGACAAGGTGAACTTCACTTTGAGGAACCAGAGGGAAAGAAGGAAGCCAAGACTGGAGCCCCGAGTCAGGGCAGACAGGACGTGATGGTGGGAACAGAGGGGCTCCTGAGGCCTCACCCTGAATGGGCCCCACCCCTCCAGAGCACTCACAGGTGTGGGTGCAAGCACACTGACACGCCCAACTCCGCCTGGGTGAAGGAGAACTCACTCCTTGTTACGTGGAGTCTTCCCGACATCAAAATACTACCGTGTTCAGAGTCCTTTTAGTACACGTTGTAAAAGCATGATCCATTTAAAAATTAATATTCACGATGCAGTAGAAATCCCATCTATCACCACTGATTGAATGCATGATGGAACTTTCCAGATGCCAGTTAAAAGTGTGATAGAAAGCGTGGTGGTTCCGAATTGCCCGGGGTGCGTGTGCGAAGTGATGCTGATGTACATTGTGTCCGTCTGCTTCCGACTTTGGACAGAGCACTTGTCCACAGGTGCCTCGACGCCCCCTTCCCTCCCGGTGCCTAGAACCTGGGGGCCGAGCCCAGGCAGGCCGAGGGGAGCAGCGAGCACTCCTTGTTGGCTGTGAGTCGGGGTGGGGGCTGTGGGCACCCACGTGGGATGAGGGAGAGTCTGTCTTCGACACGGTCTCTCTGGGCCGTGTCAGCGTGCCCGAGCTGCCCCTTGAGAAACCGTCTTTCGTAATGCCCAGCAAATAAGTGATATCATAGGACCTAAGACCTGTCATTTGCATTTAATAACAGGAAAAAAAATGAATCCATTGCGAAGTACTTGGAAGAAATTGGTACTTCGTCCTTGAGATGTTCTCTGGTGACTTTGTAAAAGAAAAACTCAGTGGAAAGAGTTCTTCTGAACTGAGAGGAGTGAGTTCAGTCTTGCGGCTTTAGCAGCTTTGAGTTAGCACTTCCTTCTTTCCACTTGATCTGGAGAGTTCTCCCTCCCAGGCTCTCATCTACGGAGGGACATGAAGGCATTCGAACCATGGGATTGTCCACTTTAGGTGGAGGCGCTCGGTGGCGTTGGTGTTCCTGAGTCCGGCTCTGTGGCTGTTCATTCGGAGGAGAATTTAATCACGAGTTTCTATTAGACTTCTGCTAAAGACAAATTAAGTGTGTTTTTCACATTTGCAAAAAAATCACGCAATGGTAACTTTTTAGTTCCAAAAGGTTGTTCGCACCTTGAGAGAGGCCAACACACGGGCACATTAATTAACTCAGAAGTGACGCCTCCCACTCTTAGGGAGGACAGAAATAGCAGGGAGGCAAAGGTGGTGCTGTGTTCCACTTCAGAGTCACAGTAAGTCACCAGCCAGTCGTCCAGAGAATGTGGGCACTCAGGGTTCGGCTGGGAATTTCGGAGGACGGTGGAATCCCAGCTCTCGAAAGGGGTTCGGTGCTTGTCAGAGCCGCCTCGCTTGTTCCGCTAAAAGGGAAAGACCTGTCTGCCCTTCAGAGGAGGACAAGGCCTGGGAGGTGGGATCCAGACTCTTACTTGTCCCCCGCTGGCCCCGGGGTGGGGGTCCCCGCTCCACTGGCCTCATGGGAGCCCTCGGCAGAGGGTGGGAACTGGGGCACAGGAGAGTCTAGAGGACAGCACCAGGCCCCCGCACCATTGTCTCATTCAGCAATTGTCAAAACATGTCACAGCGCCTGGGGTTAACAATAGGGACCGGCCCGAAGGAGAAACGATAATGAGGGGACAGGGTGGGCGTCACAGGGGGGTGGGGGGTGTCTGATTCTGAGCTAGACTCGGACGGACAGAGCTGAGGGCGGAAAGAAACACGAACTCTCAGGGGCACCTCCTGGGGTCCCGCCCCTGCCTTCTGACCCCGCTGTATTTGCCGGCCACCCCACGAGCGTGTTCAGATGCTGCTCGCACGGGTCCTGAGCCTCGAATGTGCTGCCGCCATCCTCACCAGCTTCCGTGCCCCTCCCTCCCAGCCTCCCCGGGCGCACCCACCGCCCATGGCTGATGTCATCGCACCGGGTCCCTGCTCCTTAAGGCAAACACATCCATGCACACATGCTCCCTTTCACACTTGTCCTTCTGATTCCTGGGGGACTGCCCGCGCTCCAACCGGGTGTGCTCCCACCCAGCACAAGCTCCCCAAGCCCAGCCCCAGCCCAGGCGTCTGGGTGGGCCCTCTCTAAGCACCTATCGGGTGGGCTCAAGGGTGGCGTCCCCCAGCCCTAGGGGAGGGGAGGTTACCCTTGAGGAATGGAGGGCTCACCCGGGCAGGAGGGGCCTCTGGTAATCACCCCACTCATTGTACACCCAAAGCCGTTTAACATGTGCCCACAGAATGACCGGCTGCCCCCCACCTGTGCAAACACATCCGGAGGGAAGTTTCTGTAGGCCACGGACAGTCCATCTTTGTGTGTCTGTCTGTCCCCTCACAAACTGTGAGTCACCAGACAGCCAAGGCTCTCAGATTGGAGACCAGTGTCTCCAGTTCAGTCTGGGGCCCTTCCCTACGTGGTGCATTGGAATCACATCCTGCCTGGCCCCAGCCCTGTGGGCTGGGTGCCACCCCCTCTCCTGGATGAGCCTGAGACGGAGGGTCCAAGCACCCACCCCGGCCAGCTGTCCCCTGCTCTGCAAGTACCTGAGGCCAGGTCCCTGTGACCCGATGCTCGTCCTCACTAAGCGAAAGAAAACATGTTCCTTTAATTGACCTACTTGTTCAGGGACAGCGACGGAGGGAGGGCAGGAGACTGGGGTCTCCACGGCCATCGGGGCAGCAGCTGATGGCAGGGCAGGGCAGGGAGCGGCTCAGAGCAGAGCCACAGGCTGCGTGGCCGGACCAGCTGGCCACCCTCCGAGGTGTGACAGCTCCTCAGCGACCCACTGTCAGGAAGGGGCTGGTTGTGTTAATCCGTGGGCTGCGTTTCTTCTCCTCTCTGCCCTCTAATTAAGGTCCTGCAACAAAAGCCAGGAAGAGAGCCGGAAGAAAGGGGCATTGTTGGGAGGCAGCCACTGGGCCGGGACACAGCGCCCTGAGCATCCGGGCCTTTCGGAACAGCCCTCCTTTGTGTGCGGCTTTCCTCGGGCGCTTCTGTGCGATGTCTGTCTGTGCAACTTCTGTCCTTTGCTTGATGTCATTGTTTGGGATTGCAGATGCCCCAGCACCGGCAGGGACTCTTTATTTTTTATTTTCCTGTTAATTCCGGGTTGCCAGTCCACTGCCCCGGTAGGACGATGGTAGAGTTGAGTGTGATGGGGCTGCCACCGGACCGCTGTCCCTGGACTCCCAGTGCCCAGTTGCGTGGGGTGTGTGCTGGGCATGCCATGGCCCTTGGTCACCACAGGTGTTCAGTCACTCCCTGCGGGGGGGGAGGGATCTTGCAGCAAAGCGCAGTGAGGCTGCAGCACGGCACGGCCCCTGTTTCCGGGAGCACCCCACACAGTGCCTGCTCCCATTAGGCGTCTTGAGGTGTCAGCGTTTAAAATCTATTTCTATGTGACATTAAAGATGAGCAACTTGGGTGCAGAGCCGGCTCCTGGCCATGCACACTGGTTTTCCAGCTTCAACATCAGTAAGAGTTTCTGCTCCACCCACAGATTTTACAAACCCCGGAAGCTCTGTAAGAAAGTAAATAATAACCTCACTGTGCTGAACATATTTTCAAGTAGCCTGGGAGAGGTGCTGAGTGGCCACGGCATCCCCATCGTCCCTGTCACTGTGGGAAGGGAGGGGACTTCGATAGTAAGGCACAGCTCAGTGCATGCCACCCCTTCCCCAGCGGGAGGTCCCTCGGTGCTCAGGGGCCCCGTCACCTCCGCTCAGGGTGCCCTTGTCCTGGTTCTTTTTAACCCCACTTGGAGTTCCCTCCCAAGACCATCTCTTCTGCAGACCGGAACTGACCATCTCACATGGAAATACGAAGGGACAACAGAGGCTGTGCCATCGCTGTTTCAGGCCAAAGTTCGAATGTCCCTGTGGACTATTTGTCACAAGCTCCCAAACAGTATTATTTATGTCTAAATGTGTTAAGATTTTTTAAAAACCCTACTTTTTAAAGAAAATAACTCATTTTAAAACAACTTCCAAGAAAGCGAGGGTCAGTCTGAAAGCCAATGTCTTCTCCATGGCATCAGCCTGCACTGTTATATATGTGCCCACTGGCCACTCAGGACCGAAAGGCCGACTCACAGGGTGTGCAGTTTTTGGGAGCTGTTTGCTCTCAGCCACACACAGGCCCACGACCCCCCCCAGGCTGACGTGTTTCTGGAGGAAGCTGTATGTTTGAATCCCTGCATTCCTAGCGCCCCAAACCCAGAGTGCTGGGGAGCCGGGGGGGGGGGGGGGGCGGGCGGGCCAGGTGGCGCAGGAGTGCATGTGCTGGCTGACATGTCCTTGCCGTGTTCTGTGCAGTGAGCCTCCCCCTGGGGCCCGGTGGGCCAGGCAGCGTGGACAGGGTCCCGCCGGCAACCCCGGATGCCGAGGAGACGGTGTCTGTCGGCAGCTGCTTTGCCTCGGAGGACACCACGGAGGACTCAGGGGTGGTGAGCTCCCCCTCTGACATCGTCTCCCTGGACTCCCAACACGACAGCACCAAGTCCAGAGAGAAGTGGGCCACCGACCAGGAGGACTGCAGTGACCAGGACCTGGCTGGACCCCCTGAACTGGGCACCCTGAAGAGTCCTGCATGGGAGAGAAATGGCTCTGGGCCCTGGCATTCGAGGTGAGTGATGGGACAGCTGAGGAGGGGAAGCCCCATCCCGGTCTCCAGGAGAGGGGTCACTTGTCCCGGGGACCGGGGCTTGTTTCCCATGGCGACGCCTGCCTGCTCTTTCCAGGTGCGCAGGCACTGATGAGTGACTAGGGTGGCAGCTTGTGTGTGTGTGTGCACGCGCCTGTCCATACCTGGGGCCCTTCACGCGGGGTGCTTGTCCACTCAACTTCCTGCTTTCTAGACTTCTCCAAGGTCACACACGTGTCCTTCCTGCCTTTATTTACTTTGTTTTTTAACAAACGGGCACGCGGCATGTTTGGGTTTCCACCGCCAGCAGCCAGTGGTGTACGTGTTTCTGCTTGCACATTGGGAGTGCTCTAGCAGAGACACGACAAGAGTCTCAGAGGAATGCACTCTTGACTTTCTCCACAATTGCACACCATTGGCAAATTGCTCCCCAGGGCCTGTCTGGTTTGCCCGCCCAGCAGGGGTTGCTGCACAGCTGCACCCACTGCGGGATGGCAGGCAAACGGCGTTTTGTGGGGCTTCGGTTTACATGCCCTGGTTGGGGAGGATGGGCAGCTTGTCACACGTGCGGTGGCAGTTTGGTTTTCCTCTCCTGTGCGTTGCCTCTCGTAGACTTTGCCCTTTTTAGAAAAGTGCAGTGTTGCTCTGAAAACAATCCTCCATCCCTCCTTTGTCAGTCATTACACACGGAGAGTCTTTAAGACTCTGGCTTGAATTTAACTTTTTGGTTGTTGTGTAGAAACTGCTGTTTAGTTTTAGTGTTGTTAAACTCGTCTGTGTTCTCCTGAATATGTGTGTTCTTTGTATATTTAAGAGACCCTTCTCATGCCCCTAAAGCAGCAGTCCCCAACCTTTTTGGCACCTGGGACCGGCTTGTGAAATACAGTTCTTCCACGGACAGGGGGAGGCGGTGTGGAGGCAGGAGGCGGAGCCTAGGTGGTGACGCGGGTGCTGATTCGCTGGCTCGCACGCCCATACCCACCACCTGCTGTGCAGCCCAGTCCCTAACAGGCCACGGGCCAGTACCAGTCCCTTGCCCAGGGGTTGGGGTCCCTGCTCTAAAAGACTAAAAATTGTCTGAATTTCTTGTAAAAGTTGAATGCTGCTTTCTCACATTTAGGCTTCTGGTCTACCCGTGGTTTATTTTGGGGTGTGATGTGAAAAAGAAATCTATTTTCTCCCACCGATTCCCGGTCCCACTTTGGCTACATGAGACGTTCCCAGATGCACTTCCGGCTGCCCCTAGGGCCCTTTTCCGTAGTCCTCACTCATGCAGCCGTCTCTGTCCCATTCTTTTTTTTTTTATTATTCTTTTAGGAAAAAAGCAGGTTAATTCTCTACAGCCCATGAGCTTTTTTAGCCTTTTAAATCATTGTAAGAGCCAATCACATAACGCCATAAAAGCATTAGTGGAAATAAAATGGAATAGTACAGAGTCATCCACAAGTCACTCACCAACGTGAGTGAAGGCTCCCGTACTTGTACTCTTTTGCTGCAACTCTGTCCAGGTGAATGAGAATGTTCATCTGGTTAATGCAATTTTACCATCAATAATACTTTATTTTGATTCATTTTTACCTAACGGTGTATCATGGGCATTCCCCCAGTTTTTTGTTTGTTTGGTTTTTACACTCTAATAATTTTAATGTCTAACTCTCCCACCTTGAGGGCAATTCCCAGGACAAGTTCATATTTCATGAGGCAGGAGGTAAGGAGGCAGCGACGGAGTTTCTCATCCACCCCACATGAGAGATACGTGTGGCTGAGGTCAGCCTGTGCCGCACGCCCCCGTGAGAACAGAGAAGAATGACGGCATTTCCTTCTCAGTCCACTGACCGTGAAGAAAAACCACTTTCTCCATAACCCCGGGTCCTTGTGGGCTTGCATGGGGACCGCCCACACCGAGCCCCGCATCTGAAACTCAGCAGATGATTGTAGCTGTGCTGGGGGGGGTGGGGGGTGCAAACTCCAGCTCATTTCCGTCCCCGTGTGGGAGTTTGTGCTGCCCGTGGCCTCGGCCAGGACAATGATGGAGTCTTCAAAAGCTCTCGCTTCATCCGGACAGGGGGCCGGGCACAGTGTTCTGCCCTCATCTTGAATGCCTGGGGGCATGGAGGGGCTCCAGCCCTCACCTGCCTGCAGTGGAGCCCCACCACCGACTAGTTGTCCGGCCCGCAAGAGCCCACCTGACCTTGTCGAGCCATGAGTTTTGCTTATGCATACTCAGATAACGCTGCCCACCTGTCAGAGGTGGGGTGAGTCTGTGCGTCCCCCATCCCCGTGCACAGGGCCCCATTGTCACTATCACTGCCATTCGCTAGGAAAGGGAGCACCCAAGTCACTTTCCGTCGCAGGGACAACTCAGCTGTCCAAAGGGCACAGCAGTCAGAGCTCCCAGCCCAGTCCATGCCCTTCTGTTCTCTGACCCAGAGTTGGGGTCCACTCTCTGCCCTTGTTTCTCCTGGAATGAGCACAGTTATTTTCACAGGAGTTGCTCCACTGACAACCTCGAGCAGCTCAGAGCTTCACCAAGGTGCATCAGGCAGGCGTGTCCAAGTGCATGGCTCTCAATGAAGCTCAGGATGCCTTAAAAGCAGAGCCGATAGTGTGATGTTGCGGGGTGCGCATTCAGAAGGGGATGCGGGGATGGCCGCA